>VUQS01029056.1:11579-28055 GCA_015108495.1 Heterochromis multidens | reverse complement strand
AAGCTCATAGAGACTTATCCAAAGTGACTTGCAGCTGTAATTGCAGCAAAAGGTGGCTCTACAAAGTAGTGATGTTGGGGGGCTGAATACTTATGCACATGCCAATCTTCAGATTTTAATTTATTAAAAATTCATTTTTCTATATTTTTTTCTCATTTCACTTCACCAACACAGCCTAGTTTGTGCAGATCCATCACATCAAATGTCACTGCGAAACATGTTGATTCCAGGTTGTGAGGCAAAAAAACCTGACGAATGCCAAGGGGGCTGAATACTTTCGCAAGGCACTGTACATGAATGTATTCTCTAAATGGAGAGCACTGCACCTTACTGAGAAAATGAATAGTAACCATCAGAGTACAGCTTCACCGAAAGCTTTAAATCATCTGACATGAAATGAATAATGAAGCAGCTTTTTCATGTTTTTATAAGGATAATACTATGTTTAATGTGTCCACACACACCTGACCTCCTCTTACTGCTCTCCCTCCATCTGTTTCATTTGCTCACAGCCCCAAGTGTTAAATAACAATTAAACAATAATTAATGCACAAGTAGAGCTTCTCTCGGGAAAAAAAACACTTTTGGGATGTGTCCACTAAGATAAGGAACAAACAAAGGTTTTCTTTATCTGAAGAAATGCAGGAAAAGCAGAAATATTCCCTGGATACTCGCTTTTTTTTGGTTGTGAGGTGCAGCAGGCCCTCTGCTGGTGAGGGCAGCCTGGCTCCTTCATTTAGCCACCTCCAAAGTTTCAGCTCATAAATCCACTGTGAGCTGCTGCTGCAGATAACCCCCGGATTGAACTGAACTGCAATGGTTTCATAATGAACAAAAAAAGGGCAATTTTCATTAAAGTTGCACACCCCTGCTTTTTCCATTTTCCTGTTATTTTGGTAATAATGAATCCGCCATAGCCAGCTGAGTTTGGGAGAGACTGTTTTCTACACATTAAATCATTTTATGATTAAAAAAAAAAAATCAATATTTTGATAAGATATGGTTTCAACATCTAAAGTTTAAGAGAATCAAAATGTTTTTTGTTTGCCTCTTGGGTGGGGCCCTGGGCACATGGCAAGAATGCCCATTGGATAATCCGGCCCATATTCCAGGTCTTGAACTTGTATTTGGTAACACGTGTGTGTGTGTGTGTGTGTGTAAAAACATGCTGAGAAACTCGACACGAACTTCAAAACATTAAATAATTTTTATATATTAAAGTGATTTGAATACTAATTAATAAATTGACCTCACCTGCCTCAGATTAGAAGGTAAACTGTAGTAAAGATTAATCAATACTCAGTCAATAATGACTCCACATTATTGGCCTGAAAAACCTTTAATTTTATCATCTGGTGGAATAAACAAAACAGACTTTCTGAAAATAAATCTGATGTCATTTCCTTTCAGTGACGAAGGAAGACGAGCTGTGATCAGCTGATCAGAGGAGCTTCGCAGGAATCTGAGATTTTTAACTTACAGTAAAAACCTGAATTTGTTTCCTTTGAGTCTTTTTTAGTTTGAGTCCAAACTTTGTTTTCAAACTTCACTTTTGTCTTTATACACTTTATATTTTTTGTAAGTCTTTTTTCTCCTCTGAGCACTAGAGGAAGACTTTGATTTTGAAAAGGTGAAACAGGTATGTGTTTGATTTGTTATCGATCAGTCTGAATATTAAATATGAACCATAAACTGTATGTTTTTTTTTCTGAATTTAATAAACTGTAATAATGCTGGTGGTTTGTGTGAAGCTGATCAATAATCCATATTTTTGCTCTTTGTTAAATAATCAAGGTCCTGGAAAAATACTTTTTTATATTTTCATGAAAAAAAGTGTGAGAAACTGAGTTTTATTGGTGGAGTTTTCCACTCTCAGCCTAAGTGGAAGTTTGCTCCTGGTAGAACACCATATGTGGGAGGCCTCTGTTGGTGAAAAGATTCAGTGTATTCACGGACTCTGATTTCTCCCTGATGAAGGCCTGCATGCTGAAATCTGTTGGAGTTTTAGGTTAAATATAACCATTCCATGAGAATAAAGGCATTTTCATTTTATATGAAGAGAGAGTACCTTGGAATTATTTGATATTTTAGCTCATATGTATCCCTCCCAAAGAGCACCTCAAGTGGAAATGTTTTGAATCCACAAGGCACTCCTTAAAACAATTTCAATGATTAATATGAACTTTATTAACTTTAAATAAATACAAACTTACATGTTTATATTTTACACTGCTCAACCAGTCACATGACCCTTCAAATGCCTTTAAAATGAGCATGCTCAGAGCCAGATAGGGTTCCGTTATTTCTGATCATCTGACTCAAAAACTCTGCTGAACTTTGTAGTTCACCTCTGAACAATAATATACAAGTTCATGATTGGCTATAACTCATTCTTGTGTGTCCCCTGAAGACTCACCTGTTGTACCTTCAGGTCACGTGACCTGTCAGGACGGTCACATGAAGAACAAACAGAAATCATCAGATGATCAGAAACTGATTTATTGACTTTTACAAAAAACAAGACAGGAAACTAAAAAACACCAACGACTAAACTTCTACTTTCACTTCCTCATGATGTCACAACGTGCTCTGCATCCAATTGGCTGAGCTCCTTAGGACGTCATCATACGGGGAGCAATGCTCATCGACATCAACTCCTGGAACAGAAGCTTACAGGCGTACGGCATCCGGACCAGAGAGATCTGACAAAAACAAACATACAGACAAAACGAGGTCAACAACAAAGACAACAAAATCCTCTTATCAGCTGTTCCTGTTCCAGGAAGCAGGTTTAGTGAAACTCAGTCACCGTGGTAACAGAGTCCATGGTGCCCTCAAAGCTCAGATTGAATTAATCTGCAGAAGTTTGTCAGATCAGTGGACATGGTGGATTTATTATGAGCTCAGGATTAAAATCTATAGTCTCTATTTTTGGCACAGTGACTGTGGACAGTAAGGCAAAGGTTAAATGTTAAAGCTCCAGCAACATTTTAAGTATAAGGAACTATTTTTCCAGTGCAGTCTGACATACATTTGCATGACTTGGGTCTTATTCCTGATCGTGTTTACCTGGGTCTTATTACGGCAGCCTCGACACTCATACGTGTGCGTCCGCGTGTTGGCGATGGCCATCAGTCCGCACAGGTTACAAACGTGCACCTGATACGGATCGGACGCCTCGAACAGACGCTCCCTCAGGAACTGAGCCGCTCCATGAGCAATCTGACAGTCACGCTCCATCTCGCCAAATCGCAAACCGCCATCACTGCAGGACAGAAGGATGAGACCAAAAGTTACAATAATCAGAGTCTGGGCAGAGACAGCATGCAGGTGCAAACAGGTGCATCACTCACCGTGAGCGTCCCTCCATGGGCTGTCGGTTGAGGATCTGGACGGGGCCGCGGGCCCTCGAGTGGATCTTATCGTCCACCATGTGCTTTAAACGCTGATAATACGTCGGGCCGATGAAGATCTGAGACGTCAACTTCCGCCCAGTGAAGCCGTTATATAGAACCTGATCACAAATCAATAATCAATATCAATATTCAAACCATCAGACACCGCCAACAGGAAGTGTGACCTCGCTCTGACCTCATTTCCTCTCAGGTGGTATCCATACTCAGACAGCAGGTTTGACACCTTCTGCACGTTGACGGCATCGTTAAACGGCGTGGCGTCGCCAATCTCACCTTTGTTGGCAGACACCTGAAACGAGACACATTCACCTGTCAGCCTGCAAGTCAAAGGCCAGGGCACATTTACATATTCTTCCTTGTTTACACAGCAGCAGCAACAACAACGATGATGAGGTCCAGGCTCTGCAGGTAAAGTTAGCAGGTCACATGTTGCGTCTGTCTACGCGTTGCAGCCTGAAATTTTTGTTAAACACTTGATGTGAAGATCACAGGTAATCAATCAATAATCTCATCAATAATCTTTGTGCTTCTTGCAGAGATTTCTAACTACTTTGAGGCCATGAGTTCACAGGTGTGATGAAATGTTCTCAGCGTTTCTTTATTTAAACTGGTCTGAGCTGCAGACCGTTTTTAGTCCTCCTCGTCCACACGAGCAGCGTGAGGTTCAAAACTCCACACCTGCTGCGTGAAATAACTCCAGCTCTTCATCCACCTGTCAGCAGGTAAAAAGAGAAAGAGGAGGAGGAAGAAGCGATCTCAAGCTGGGCTTTAAAGCTAACACAGGCTAACAGGCTAGCCTGAGCTAACAGTTCTCAGAAATCTCTGCAGGAACATGCTCTCTAACACACCTGTCAAAATAAAAGCTTCATTATGACAAAAAGCTTTTATTTTGTCAGAGTGAAAGTGTGGAGCAGTTTCCTGTTAGACTGATCATTACCATAATTGTCAATTTGCTGTAATTTAAACGAGGCGACTGCTGTTGTGATGGACACTGTAAATAAACCTGAATCTTCAGGGTTAAATGTATTGATCATTGATTACCTTTCCCTGCAGACACTCGATCAAATGGCCGACTGTCATTCTGGACGGGATGGCATGAGGGTTAATGATGATGTCAGGAGTGATTCCCTCACAGGTGAATGGCATGTCCTTCAAAATAAAACACAAATCAATAACATGACTCAGCTCCTTCAAAATAAAATGAGTTCTGATTTTTGAGCATCTCTGGCGTTTTACTTCCTGTTTATGTTAACAAAGATAACTTTATTGATCTTCACTGCTCCTCTGAACCCCGCCTGTGTTCAGGGAGTGGCGCCCTGATGACAGGAAAGTTCACCTAGTGGGATTTACCTCCTGTCTGTACTGGATCCCGCAGGTTCCTTTTTGTCCATGTCGGCTGGCGAATTTGTCTCCGATCTGAGGAATCCGGACAGAGCGAACCTGCAGGAAACAGGAAGCTGTCAGAGTGTGTCCAAGTCAGCTGACCTCTCAGGTGTGTCAGGTGTGCACTCACCCTGATTTTGCAGAACTTGTAGCCCTCCTGGTTCAGGGTCACCATGACCTGGTCCACGATACCGGTCTCGCTGGTTCTCAGGAACGTGCTGCAGTCCCTCTTCGTGTAGCGGCGGTTTGTGCTGTCCAGCTCGTCGTCGTTCTCTGGCAGTGTCACCGTCTTCCCAATGATCACATCCTCGCCGGAAACGCGCACACCAGGTGCAATGAGCCCATCGTCGTCCAGCTTGTCGTAGATGGCGTGCCGCATCCCTGAGAATGATTTAAAATGTGATGCAAGATTATCCCTGCCTCCTAACACCCGACCTGCTGTCACACCTGAGGTGACTGACAGGGGACTTTCTGTAAACCGCACAGGTATGTAATGAGTTCTCACCTTGACAGGTTTCACGAGTCGGCTTCTCGAAGATCTCCTCCTGATCAAAGCCTTTCTTAGACTCCTGCTCTTTGTATGACCGATAGAACACAGACCTGCAAGGAGAAAACACACCGTTAACGCCCCTGAAACACGCTCAGGTGTGTACAGGTGCAGCAGCCAGTAACTCACCTGAAGAAGCCTCGATCCACTGCTGACCTGTTCATGATCACAGAGTCCTCCTGGTTGTATCCCGTGTATGAGGCGATTGCCACAATCGAATTGATACCTGAAAGGTGTGATTGTCTTTATAGGTGAGTGTCTCAGTGTACAGGTGAGTGTCTCAGTGTACAGGTGAGTGTCTCAGTGTACAGGTGACCGTTACCTGCGGGGAGCTCTCTGAAGCGCAGGTACTCCATGGACCGAGTGGTGACAAGTGGTTTCTGAGGGTAGTACAACACATGAGCGAGGGTGTCCATTCGAACATGGAAGTTGGTGATGTAAACACCCATGGCCTGTTTCCCCATGGCGGACTGATACGTGTTCCTGGGAGACTGAAAGAAAACGCACATGTTCAGGGAGGGACTTCCTGTTAATTTATGTGTTGTTTGTTTAGTCTGCTGTGTGTACCTGGTTGTGGTCGGGGAATGGGATGATGGATGCACACACTCCAAGGATCATAGACGGGTGGATCTCACAGTGGGTGTAGGTGGAACAATAGGCCACGCCCTTCTCTTGGAGGTCATCTGGGGTCATAGCAAGCATGACTGTCTCCTCCTCCAGCGTGTCGATGTACTCCACCACGCCGCTTGCCACCAAGTCCTGCCAGCTGAGCGCCAACAAACGTTTATGTCAACAACACCTGAAGAATCAGCAGCAACCAACGTCTGCAGCAGCAACCAGCAACCTCTAACACCATCTCACCTGTATTCTATCGCACGTGCAGTGTCTCACCTGTAGCTGTATTCTATCTCACCTGTAGTTGTTGTACTCGCGCTCCTTCAGCTGGTCGATGTGACGTCTCTTCAGCAGCAGTTTCTGTTTCTCGACGATCAGCAGCGGTCGGCAGATTCGTCCGGCGTCCGTGTAAATTCTGATCTCACGCTCTCGAATGTCTCTGATCATCGATACCTGAAACGATCAGCAGAGGACTCACTGCTCTGTTGATCAATTGGCTGTTGGTCCTAATGAGAATGTCAGTTAAATAACATCTGACAAATACTTGATCGGGTAAACTTTCTGAACATTGATCTGCCTTCAGCTTTGATGACTGAGTGCTGCTCTATTGATCAATAACTCAAATTTTGAAGGTTTATGTTAACATCCCGTCAGACCCCCTATGAGCAAGCACTTGGCGACAGTGGGAAGGAAAAACTCCCTTTTAAAAGGAAGAAACCTCCAGCAGAACCAGGCTCAGGGAGGGGCAGCTGGGGTAAGGGGAGGAAGACAAAAAAACAAAAAAGTATTGATTATTGTAAACAATACGCTGATAAATCAATCAGATCCAGGCTGCATTAACAGAATCAGGTTTTTACCTCACAGAAAACAGGAAGAGTTATTGATCACTGTGAGTTTCACAGACTGACCAATGAGAACAGGAGCAGACGACCAGCTCACCTGTTCCGTCAGGTAAAGCAGAGCAGCTTCACTCTCATATCGATCAATTTTAATCAAAGTGTTTGTGACATCTCACATGTAGAAAACAGATTTATATTTTCTATCATTATCCACTGTAGAAATATCCAGGTATTGATTTCTGAGCATGTGCGGTGGCGGTGGTTACCTCGGAGACGATGATGTCCATCTGTCTGCGGAGTTTCCTCAGCGTGTTCATCAGCTGTTCTGGATCTTTGTGGATTCCCACCCAGCAGCCGTTCACAAAGATTTTAGTGGCACTAAAACGTCAAAGCAAGACACACGTCACATACCTGCAGGGTAATCAATAATCTGATCAGACCATGAACTGTTACACTGACTCTGCAATGGCCGCAGGTGAGATCTCCTCCAGGTTCTCCATGCTCCACTCCTCCAAAAACTCCAGAATAGGTGATGGCTGCGAGCCCACAGAGATGTAGGCCATCAGGGCCAAGTTCTTCACCAGCCCAACAGCGTGGCCCTGCAGCCAATCAATGCCATAATCAATACACCTGATCAGTGTGTTACAGGTGCACTGATCTTAAAACTGCTCAGATGTCTCTTACCTCGGGCGTCTCAGCCGGACACACCATTCCCCACAGTGTGTTGTGCAACTGTCGAGGTTTTGCTAGTTTTCCGTCTCGGCCAATTGGAGAGTTGACGCGGCGCAGGTGAGACAGCGTGGACGCAAAGGTGAGACGGTTCAATACCTGCAAGCACAAAAATGATCAGCTGATCACAAACAGGACAGAGTGCAGGTAGAGCTACAGGTGTCACAGATTCAGGTGTAGCTCATAAAGAACATCAGTTTACAGTCACGTTACCTGTGACACGCCGGCTCGCGCCTGGTGAGCCTTCTTGACGTCGCCCCAGTTGCCGGTGGCGAGTGAGTACTTGAGCCCATCGGAGATGATGCGGGTCTTAATGGCGAGCTCCAGGTTGAAGTCTTTTCCGCGGTCGATGAACTTCTGAGCGTAAATCCTGATTTCCTTCAGCAGGTTTTTAAACATGCTGACGAAGAGGAGAAAAAGAAAACCTTCATCAGATCATCCAATCAGATCACTGAGTACATTTCTGCTTCCTGGTTAAAAACCACAAACAATTTTCAAACAGGAAGCTGCTTCACAATAAAAGCCTCACATTGGAAAACTTTTATTGTAAAGCAGACAGGATAGGAAGCTATGTGTAAATAAACTGTGCACTGTCAAAGGTCAAAGGTAACGACAGCGAGTTCAGCCTCACCCTCGAAACAGGAAAGCCAGTAATGGCCCGGCAAGGTCCAGCCTCTTGTTGCCATAGTGATCTCTGTCATCCAGTTCCCGTCTACCGAGAGCGGCGAGCAGCAACCTGTGGACCATGTACCTGAAAAAACACACAGAAACAATCAGGGACATGGTCCAGGGTTTCTGTGAGGTGTGTGACTCAGGTGAGTCAGTCTAAGATGCAACTCACCCTAAAAAGTAGGCCTTCTTGGTCTCGCAGAAGTCGCTGACGCCGACGTGCGGCAGCATCTCCTTTTGCAGGACTTCCTTTGCGTATTTGATTCGCCGCTCCTTCGTCACACCAGGTTTCGCTCCTCGTGAGCCGATGAAGTTCAATGCCACATTCTGCTCCTGGATCACAAACGCTTCGTCCAGAGACGGCTTCACCTGAAGCGGGCGGGGTTAACATTTACTACCTGCAGGCTGAGAAAATCAATAAAATGATCAATAAGCCACAGACTGACCATCTCCATCATCTCAGGGTCGTCGAAGTCGTAGATGATGTGTTCCAGGATGTCTCTGTCTGACACGAAGCCCAGCGCCCTGAACACGATGATGATGGGAACTTCCTGTCGGATGTAAGGCAGCGTGGAGACGATCCTCTGACCTATGGCGCTCTTCTTCACTCCCTGAGAGATGATCAATAATCAATAATCAGTAATCAGTGCTCTGGATCAATGAGCACTCAGCTTTGTGTTTGTAGTAACTTTCACACAGGAAGTGATGTAAAAGTGTCCGCTCATCTTTCCGAGTTTAACATTAAGAGCTGCTGTTCACTCACGTCTTGACCAATCACAACCCAGCTTGGTCACCACTCCACTTCCTGCTTCCAGGTGACTCACCTGTCCTCCTCGGGCCATCATGCTGACCCAGATGGTGCTGGTAGGGCGGGACGAGTTCTCCAAGCAGGATCGGCACTCGGCAGTGTAGGCGTACTTCGAGTCCTTCTTGGCGAACACGTACACCGTGTTGGTGGCCATCTTTTCCTGAGCGATCAGCACCTGGAAACAGCGACACACCTGTTCACACGCCAGCGTTCACACTAAGCACGGCTGAGGAAGGATGACCACAATACCGCCTATCAGACACACGTATGATGTCACTGATGCTTGGGGGCTCGTCAGCAGAGGTCACAGCATGAAAGTTATTGATCGGTCTCCCTTCAGTGGAACTCTCACAGACACATCAGCTGATGGATCACTATGACTCATTAAGTCATCAATAAAATGAATAATAAATGATTTAACTTAAAATCTTTTAAAATATGTCGATCGGTGCTGATCAATAAACTACCACAGCGATGTCAACAGTGACCTCATCGGTGTGACAGTGGGCAGCTCGTCACGTGATGACGTCATGGCGTACCTTCTCTGAGCCGTTGATGATGAAATAACCTCCGGGGTCCAGCGGACACTCGTTGAGCTCGCACAAGTCTCGGTCTGTCAGGCCGCTCAGCAGGCAGTATGTGGAGCGAAGCATGATGGGAATTTTTCCGATGAAGGTCTTCTGGTGCTGCGTTTGCAGCTGGTCCTCGCCCTCTTTAATGATTGTCTTTGTGATGTCAACATACAACGGCGCAGAGTACCTGAGGGGCAGGTGAGACGAGTGAGGACGTGAGAACAGGTAAAACAGGAGATGACAGAAAAGACAGGCAAGAAGTGCAACTTACGTCAGGTTCCTTAAGCGTGCCTCATTGGGCATCATGGGAGACGGTGCTCCATCTCTCTCCCAGTGGGTGGGTTTAGACAGGTAGATCTGCTCAAACTTCAGCAGGTATCGAGGCTACATCGAAAACACAGTGATGTCACAGTGATGTCACAGAGCCAGGCTCCCCCCCAGTCCCAGGTGGTGTTACTCACCGGCTCCTCAACCTCCCCTGAGGTGTGCTGAGCTTCAGCCTGCAGGTCAATGGGTGGAGCATCCTCCACAATTCTCTGAACAGACATCTGGATGAACTCATCGAAGGAATCCAGCTGCTGCCGCACCAGCCCCTTCTCGTCAAAATAAGAGCTGGGAACAGACCGACCCGTCAAAATAAGAGCTTAGAGAGGGACCCATCAAAATAAGAGCTGAGAGAGACTGTTGGCCCTGTCATGGATGGTGACCTGTCCAGGTGTGCCCTGTGACAGCTGTTTTCAGCTGTAGTTACTCACCACAGGTACAACCAGAAGCTCACAGTAAAAGAGGCTTAGGTCATACTCTTTACACTCAGTGGGTAATATCCTGTCAGCCAATCAGAGCTCGGACTGTAAACACACAATCAGATAACGCCTGATCACATGACCCCAGCTTCATTAACGTCGCCTATTAGAATGAATTAAAGCTGCAGGTCCAATTGTCCAGGCACTGGTTCTGGTACCACTTTGATCCCGGTCCTCGGACCATCCCTATTTGCCGGTGAGTTCACAATGGCTGACACATGAACTGTTCTACAGTCTTTAATAATAAATTAATTAATAATTAATTCAGTTTCAGATTTGTGGCTATAGATCACAGTGGTGAGCAATACAATCAATGATTTTCTAATCACTGATTGATAATCAGCATCATGAACATGAAGAACACATAAATATCAGACAGCAACTGACTGGATGGACAGGAGACAGGTGTTTAACCTGCAAACTGTAATGCTCCCTCACTGAGTCCCTCTTAAAAACACCTGTACAGGTGTGTGTGTACCTCACTGACATATTTCTCCCTGTAAGAACAGATGATCAATACGTCTCCACGTGGACACGCGTGAGTTTACCTGATGACGATCCAGCACGCTTCCTGCCACAGGTCAGGAGTGATCTCATCATCGTCTTCATCATACTGATTATCTGACAGAGAGACAGCAGGAATCAATACAATGATCAATACATGATCAGTCAGGGATCAACAGAGGAGACACAGCAGCTCCACCGATCAATAACTGACAGTTTGGAGGTTCACATTACTTCCTGTCAACAGATAACAGTCGATAAAGTTTACTGATCAGTGCAAACAACTGATTAATTGATCAGATGCATCAATAAAATGATGATGATGACCTCACAGGAAAGTTATTGATCACTTATTAGTTTTTAACTCACTGATTCTGATGAATAAAAAAGTCACAGTGACACTAATCAGCAACAGCTCACCTGGGCTGTCAACTAAACTTCCCATTTGTGTGAGTAGAGTGTAATGACATCACTTCCTGTCTGACTGCAGGTAAACTGATTCTTTTAGGGGGCGTGGCCTCCTGCCACCTGCTGCAGGTAACTGACTGTGGACCAGCAGACTCAATGAGGGAGCTGAGGGAGAGAGTGATGAAGACCTACTTTCCAAAATAATCCAGTGTAAGCTCAGGTTTTACATGTGTTTCTCTGAAAACAGTGAGGCAGTTTAGATCAATGAGAGGAGGCTGAAGGAGGATCAATATGGTTCTAAAATCAGGGACAACTCTTCTGATAGAAACTGCTGGGACTGTGTGAGGTCCTGAGGACTGAGACTCAGGCGGAGCTCAGGATTTATCAGAGGAGAGCTGCATTATAACAGCCGACCTGTATGATGAACATGAGCTACCGTCAGATCCTGAGCCATCCCTGTGTTAATGGAGGTACTGTTACTGTGACACGTGGGGAAATACTCCGCTCACACTGTAACATTCAGACATTAACCTAACACACACACAGTTTCATTAACAGCTGCAGTTTGACAGACATTTCACTTTTATTTGTCACAGACTCAGCAGAGAGAAGTCGCTCGCTGTGTGCTGAGATAAACACAGCTCAGTTCAGTCCTGCTGCTCCGGCATTACTGAGGAGCTCAGCTCTCAACACTCAGCGTGATGACCGAGTGAAGAGTTTTAGGACGAAGCCAAAGTTCTGGCACTGTGCTCACAGCTTTGAGCCGATTACCCACGATGATAACATCTCCTCCTCTCATTCTAAATAAATCAACAATCAAAGAAGCAGCCGTCACGGCCACATCGAGCATCAGATATGCTTTCTTTTGGTGTCAGATTTAGTGCAATCTGCAGCAAACTGCGTGGTGCAAACCTTACTAAATCATGTTAGCTTGACTCATTTAAATATTATCCTGAAAGGAAACGCCTGCAAATACATAATTTACCCCAGTCCACGACTTTCAGTCATAAAACTGACACTGAGCCTCTACAGTAAATCCAGCAGCATTTTAAAGTCATCTGAGGGTTTTATGCTGCTGCAGACTGTAAATCTGATCCCGTCTGCTCCTCCGTTACGTCCAGCCTCTGAATGACCTGCAGAAAACAGCAGGGCAAGAACAGGCTGTGGTGAAGGAAGACGTCCACCTTTCCTCGACCTCAATGGAAACGTCATGATGTGAAGGAAAGGTGGGTGTGCTGAGAATCTGAACGACCTGACACACTAACGATGAGAGGCTGGAGGTCTACAGTGTGCAGAAGATGGACGTCTTCCTTCACCACAGCCTGTTGTTGCCCTGCTGCTTTCTGCACCTTTCCTACCCACCTTTCCTACCCACCTTTCCTTCACATCATGAAAGGAAAGGAGGTTAGGAGAAGGAGAGAGGAGGTACTTTTCAAACACTACCTGAAGCTTCTCCTCACTGAGGAACCAGCTGATGACGTTTCACCTCTACCTTGCAGACAATCGGCGTGTTTTACAGTGCTGAGCGTTGAGCGTATCGATCAGCTGGTATCAATATACCTGATCAATAATCAGTTCCTGTACTGATCAATATATCGGTGTTTATACTGTAACACTGCAGTATTTCCGCAGTATTTCTTCAGTGTGGCGTCATGCTGAGTGTCTGCTTCACTCAGACTGCGTGTAAACCGCTGCAGTGTTAATAAAGTTTCAGAATTAAAGGTAAATAAAAAGGCTCCTCGTGCGTTTAGCAGCTGTTAGCCTGTTAGCTAAAAAAAAAACCCCGCTGCACGCACGCGGCTCAGGGGAGGCTCGTGACGTGGATGAAGCTGACGCACACCTGTGTGGCAGGTGTCTGGATGTGAGTTACAGGTGATGAG
This sequence comes from Heterochromis multidens, assembly GCA_015108495.1. Taxonomy (NCBI): domain Eukaryota; kingdom Metazoa; phylum Chordata; class Actinopteri; order Cichliformes; family Cichlidae; genus Heterochromis; species Heterochromis multidens. The sequence goes on along the minus strand of VUQS01029056.1, from coordinate 14,882 downwards.
TTCGCTCAGAAACATTTACATAGTTTTAGTGTTAGCACCTCTCTGACGTCACGCTAATGAAGTTAAACACCCAAGTACAAATAAAGTTATCCAGCCTGTGACGAAATGCAGGGGTTTTTACAGGTGTGCAGCTCACCTTCGTCCTGGTCGTACATGTTTCAGCTCCAGAAAAATAACAACAACAAAAAACAAGCGAAAACGATCCGACCACCGCGCGCCCCGGAATCTCTACGTCACTTCCGCTTTGTTCTTCTTTGTTAGTGATAGGCAGAGGTGAGCACTACTGCCCCTCACAGGCTGGATGCTGCAGAAACATCATTCAGGCTCACTGTGGATCATCGCTGTGTGTGTGTGTGTGTGTGTGTGTGTGTGTGTGTGTGTGTGAATACATGGACTTTGCCTTTGGACCTAATGAAGGTCAACTGGATAAAAATGTTGTAAGTTAATAAATGTATTAGCAGCAAGCAAGACAGTGTGCTGGAGTTACATTCAACTGTCATCCAGTATATCATCATATTGCACAGCCCTACCTACCTGTCACTCAAAGTGGCCATGTCCCTTTAATAACTCAAAATTCAAACATTGATACAGTTTAAAAAGTGGGGTTACATAAAGAAAAAACAATCATTCCCTGAACAGTCGCCATGATGGGGGAAATTAAGTACACTTTTACTGTCAGTTATGTCTACACTCAAGACGGGTTTTCCTGCATACAAGAATTTTTGGTGCTCTCCAGCCGAAGGAAAATCACCGGCACTGTGCAGCAGCAATTTCCAGCACTTCCGCATTTACTTCATTTTTCAGCCCCAGAGGTTGCCGCTTGTGCACAACCAGTTATATTGATTTGTTGAACCATATTTCACCATTCGTGCATTTTTTGAGACCACTTCACAGTAAAGCATTAGTTTTTAATGTGCTTAATGTTTTTAATGTGAAGCAGGTAGCAGTAACAGTGAGTGTGACATAAATGGAGTTAAATTAAAAACTGTAATGGTGGATTAAAAGCACATTTCCTAAATTTGAGGCAGGAACTCTTAGTGATTTTGCCACTAACTATGAAAACTAATACACAGGGAGATAATTAAAGCATATATCAAAAGGAGAAGAAAAGTCTACCAATTAAAACTGCAAACTTATATTTTTTCAGATTTTATTTAAAGCACTGACATTTTAACATATTATCACTTTGTACCTGCTTGTTTACAGGAGCTTTTTCCCCCACTGTATTCACCCTAAATGAATATTAAAAATAAAGATGATATTAAACAATTCACCTTCAGACACTAAATGGAAACAGTTATCTGTTTTCGGGAAGATGGTTGGCCAAAGGCATTTGCAGACTGTGGAGGTGGAGTGTGGTGGGGTAGCGTCTTTTTGAGGCAGCAGAAAGGTTTTCACTCTGACACACATCCCATTTGTTATGACATGTAGAGGCACATCTAAAAGCAAACTCCTAAGAGGTTGCTGAGGGCGACCTCAGTAAAATGCAAATGAATTCCACCAGAGTATCTTAGACAATGCACAAAGCTGTCTAAACTGGAAGCCTATTAATCCATTAAGTTGTGATGCTCAGTTGTGTTCTGAAGAATTAGAAGCAGCTCCACAAGAGCACGCAGCGTGAACCCAAACTTTTTCTGACCCAATTACCTTAGCCGATCTGTTCTGACTCCTCTGGACTATACTTGTTACTGGAGCTACACTGCCATTTGTATCTCTTCCAAGATTCCTCATGAACTTTTCATGTGAGGTGTCTTATAAATTATGGGGGCTCCTCCAGCTGACAATATGTGGAAAAAATGGCAAAGCCTGCCTTTTCTTCTCTGGCTCTTATCATAAAACAAAGGCTAGCTCAAACCAGGAGGAAAGGCTTTCCTGACAGCTCAGAGTCCTGTGTGGAGTACAGTATGCCCATATGAATCTCTCTGCTAATTTCCAATGACTGTCTCTGTACCATCTGATAATAACATTTATGCCACTGCTCAAAAACCTCTGTGGAAAATCGCTCTGTATAAATATTGATTGGATATTAAAATTTTACATCTTTCTTAATTCTATACAGTGGAAATACTGAAAGTCTGCGATCACAGGGAGGAATTCTCTACTTGTCATTTTGGTGTTAAAGCAGAAATAAAAACAGATTCTCTGCGGCAGAAGGAACTACACTGCATAAGTATCATCATCACTAATTGTAAATAATGCAAAGCATCTCATCCTTTCAATTATTCAGCTTTATGTCCTGGTTTTGGTTGACAGAAATGTAGTGATGACAAAATATTGTAAGTTCTTCTGATGCACAAATGCCAAGGCATCTGTACTGCAAGCTGAGTAGCTGTGTCTTATTAGATTTCCACAAACACAGTACACCTACGCACAACCTAAGTGGATTAAATATGACGGATGATGACATTTGGAGAAAAGGCTCTTTCAGATTACTCAAATCTAATCTGGAACTCTAAATCAGGACTAATCAGTTGCTTTTCAAAGAAGCTTCAATCATAGGGGGAATTTCTGGCTTGCAAACTGGGTTTCTCGCAAGAAAAGCCGTTCTTTTATAGTGCATCATTTTCAGGTTTTTTTACAGCTTGAGGAGTGTTTGCATTTGGGAACGGCTGCTTTTTAAAATTTTGCCACAGAAAGTCTTCAAAGACTTGTCCGGTGTAATTGCTGGACTGCAGAAGGAGAGCATAATGATGTTGTGCAACTGCAAATGGTGCTCCACTGAGTCTAATGAAAAGTTTCCTTGTGACATCACAGAGCCAGAGTGTAACGTTAATTCAATTCAATTAACCCCCTCTGGACCAATGAAAACTCACTACGGCTGTTTCAGATTAGAAGCTCATCAAAGACATTAGTGACACCAATAAAACTTTGCTATAGGAAGACAATGATCCAGTCCAGTAGCGCGCTAGAGATCGCAGCCCCACGTTGATTAATCTTGTTAATTACTAGCCTTAGGGTTTCAACAACTGCTAGCCCTCTTTCCCCCAATATCCCCAGCAAAAAAGAAGAGGCCTGTGTGTCATTAGATCCTTTGTAATTACAAAAGTCTTACGCTCTGGGACTGATTCTCCCACAGCTCTGGATATACAGAAGGAAACATGCTGGACTGGAGATGATTTTAACATCACTGTGCTGAGTGTATGTACATTATTCAGCGGGGGAGGAAGACGGCTCTGTGGATTTGCAGAGCAGCATCTGCCTGCGCTTGAACTCTCTCCTAATGAGTCCCAGCAGTCAGTCGCCGGCTCCTGCCCTCACCCTCTTCCCATCTCTCATCGCTGTCGCCATGTTTAACCACAAGAT
>VUQS01029056.1:0-11559 GCA_015108495.1 Heterochromis multidens | reverse complement strand
GGCCCCCCCCCCCCCGTAACAGGCATACACTGTCAGCTGAGGATGCACACGCTATCCCTAACTTGCTCTGGCTACCTCAGCTCACATATGACCCATTTCTCAACTCCCCATGTCCTTGCTTTACCAGCCTTCAGCCAGTCAGCCTCTGTGCCGGCAAACAGAGGCAACGGCATGCATGGTATAGCAGTACACAGGGTTCATACCCGGGCTGCAGTACATACACCCAAAAATTAGGCCATTCCTCAGTAAAGCGACTACACTTTGTTTAAGCCAGCAGATCTGTTTGACCTATGTCTAATGTGAACCAATTAAGGTCTTTACATGAGTGCGCACCAACGTGAAGCCGAATATCCCTTAATACCAGTTAAATACACGTCCCTGTAGCTATAATACACCTACACATGGTATCATGGTGTGCTGTGTGATTATGTGCTGATATAAAGCCTGCTGCAGAGTCCCACTGAATGTATTGAATGAGGTATCTAATGGGCATGGGAACTAATTCCAGGGCAAAGGGGATTAAAGGCTAGAGAAAAGAGAGCAGCAGAGGGATGGCACTCGCTGGCAGCTGTGAGTGCAGAGGGCGGAAAAATAGAAATGAAATATAAATGCACAGAATCCTTGCCTTCTGAATCCTATTTTGCAAAATAGTATTAAAATTGGTATTTTGTTTAATCCTGGCAGTTTTATATTTATATATATATATATATATATATATATAAAATGTATATTTTTTTTCAAATGATAGCAAAATTAAATATCAAGTGCTACACATTGAGGGGGGGGATACTTTCAAAAGATGGACACTCAACCAAGATATAGAGATATATTAAAATCTATCTACTTCATCTGTCCAACACCTTCACTGTGTCTCATTCTCATTACACCCTGAGCCAGAGTAGTGCTTTCTCCTTTGATCAAACTGATATAGTTCTGAGACTCTACCTTAAGGACTTCTTCCTAGACAAGAACACTCAGTGCTGTTTCTGCACCATGAAAATTAATGGATAAGAGGAACAAAAATACAGGGTAGCTTTGCACTGTGTTCAACAGGCATGAGCCATTTCCCAAAAACTATACACGCTTTCAGAAGAAAAAGGGGGGATGCGACTACCTGGAAGTAAAGACCCGCTGTGGAGGTCCTGCAGGAACTGCATTTCTTTGAATCATTTTCCTGTTTGTATTTGCAACACTAACATTAACTCTGAAATGATGTGATAACCAGCCAGTGGTTGATCATTCACAGTCACCTCTTTTAGTGGCCCTTTAGTTTCTCGTAATTGTGTTTCAACTTGTTCATTTTCTCCACACATTTCATCACTGTGTGCCTAATGGCAAATTAAGGCCTCAGTCATACAGGCCCAGAGACCAGCTGGCAACCCCCTTGCTACTTCTGGTTGCTAGGGAAAAATTTATATTCCCCAACCGGTTGGTGTGTGGCTGCTGGCTGTTGTTGCGTAAAATTGGTCGCAAAGAGGGTGCTGCACCAAAAACATTGTTGTGATTTCTCTTTGGTCTCTAACAGATTGCTGTGGTCACCCGTAGTTGGTCTGGAAGACACTGATGACTTGTCTGCAAACACTCGCTAACTAAGCAACAACAAGCTGGTGAAACTGAGAAAAGTGCAACAGAGAACGTTCAACTTCAAAGTAATTGTTGTTTAAAAAGGTAAAACATTTACTTTGAAGGTGAATGCTCTCAATTTCCAATTTGCATCGCACTTTTCACAGTTTCACTACCGCTTAGGGTGCATCTTCTATGCAAACTACGCTTGACCGTGGCTATCTGCTAGTGACCAAAGCTATTGCGAGGAGATTTTTTGATGCAGCACGTATATCTCTTTGTGACCAATTTCACATAGCAACTGCCAGCAACTTCCAGTGACCACTAGCCAACTGTTCAGAGAATATACATTTTTCCCTGCCGACCAGAGGTTTCCAGTGGGTGACTCACCAGCTGCATTGCTTTAGAAATTAATATCTTGGTGGCTGCCAGCAACCCCCGGCAACCACTCACAACCAGCTGTAGAATACTCATTATTTCCTAGTGACTGACAACCGGTCTCTAGGCCTGTGTAACTGGGGTCTAAGCAAAATTGCTACCAAAGGTTTTTATGTTTTGCTCGGATGAGCCAAAATCCTGTTGCATTTCCTCTGTTGCATAAATAAAGCCTGGACTTCATGGTCAGTTCATTTCTGTGTGTTGTGCTTTCTTTTTGTTTTTCCATCATTCCTTCATGTGTTCGACAAATCAATATTGTCAAGTTGAGCAATGGAGAGGCAGACGAGGTAAATGACAGAAGTGAACCTTTATTGGCTAAATACACGAGTAAAACTAAACTGGGCATGAGGGGAAACACAGAACTAAACCTTCATGGGAATCCAGACACAAATCACCAGAAACACGGAGAGCCTGAACAAAACAAAGGGGAAACATATATAATCCCAGTGCACAATGTATATAATCTTATGTATGCACTGGGGACTGATTATACTAGGAGATACAAGAGGGAACAAGACACAGGTGAAAGTAATGAGGGAGGGGCAGACAAAAAGAGATCAAGCAGGAAACAAAACTAGAATAAGAGAGATGAAAAACTGACACTCAAGGCAAAACAGGAAATAACTTACAATGAGACGTGAAGGCTAACAGTTAACAAAATAACAGAGAAAGGGGAACAAAGGAGGCAGAAGAAACTACAAACACACACACACACAAACAATCAATCTTTCAAGAGAACATAGACTGGAAAACCCCAGGACCATGATAAATATACACTTATATGTGGACCAATTACAATAAACCTACACCAGTCAAACTTCCTCTTCTGCTCTACCCTAAAATCTGACTTCTAAGAACTACAATGGTTCGCAGTTCCTGAAGTGCAGACACAGGAAAAAGGGAGACCTACCTCCAATAGTTATTACCAACTACCAAACCGAATACCAAACTAACTTTGTTCATCAGTATGTAGATAAATCTAAGAAACCTTATGCCAGTTTTTTTCCATTAACCCACTATTACACATTATTTTATTCAGCAATCAAACCTGACAGCAGACACACAGTTTGAGATATTTTGCTTTTCAAAAGTAACTGAGGAGCCCGTTTGGTTTTTCTTTTAGTTTCACAAAATGTCACAGTGAAAATGACAGAGTGAGTGCTCCTAATGAGATCACACTGCCTGCACTAATGTTTGCAGAACTGCATTTGAAATCCATCAAAAAGAATGCTGTTTATCTGCAAAGCTCTTCCCTGTAATACTTACACGTGAACCAAACAGTGAGTAATGGGCTAATTTTAACCACTTTTCTACTAGCACCTATGACTGTTGTCATGTCAGCGACACTTACTGCTGAGATTTCAGATCCAATTACAGCAAAAATTACTATTTAGATTTGTTCAAGCAGCAAAGGAGGGTTGAGGGAGAGCATTAAAACACCCCCAGCGCTATATAGAGCAAATATTTCGCTACCATATGTGATACACAACATGGACAAGGCAAAAGATCCTGCCATCATGTGTGGTAATAGAAACTGGAACCGGAGGCAGGGGTGGAGGGAGAAATCAAATAAGAAACAAAGTGATATTATAAAGGAGAATGAGTGCGATTTAAAATACCATCCCACTGTCTTCATTAATGTTAAGAAAGTCAGCTGATGTCCATATATGAAATATATGTAGGTTTTGTATTCAACTTCAGAAGGTTTCCCAAAGATTTCTAGGGTGCAATGTATGTCCTTTGAGATTATAGAGTCATTTCTTCTTCTTCAGCCATTATCAACTTCAGTATATAAAGTCTGTGCTTTTCTTGATTTCTTTTTGGTAGACTAGTTCATGGTTGAATGAAGGCTAAATTATTAAATAAGACAATCCTGTTGCTTTGTGAATATGAAAATAAAGATGCTGGTTCTGCTCTTTAGTTCCACTAGACTGTAGCTCTGTGGCTAGTTAGCTAAACTAATGGGAGCAGAAATGTTGTAATGGCATTTTATTTTTGATGCACCGCATCAAAGCAATAGTTTAAACCACAATACACGTGTGCATTTTGAAGACATGTCTGTACAAACATAAAGCATCTTCGTGCACAGCAGCATGCAGGTTGTTGCTGCAAGCTTAAAGTATGATAACATGACAAATGTAGGTTGTCACATTAACCTCTTTTCCAAAATGAAAAATATAAATACAGTTTAATGCTGGTTGGATTTGGTGTTAGACTTAAGAGGCACTCACAAACTTTTAGGGAATACTTTTCTTGACTTTTTAGTTTTTTTTTTTTTTTTAAATCAATTACCTCTAGTCCGAAATGCAGAATTGCATTTTGGACATGTGCAAGATTGCACATTTGCCATTGTCACTGCACGGGTAAGGGACGGAGTCACAAGGTAGACCCACCTAAGCTCACCCTGCTATATCCTCCTTTCTGACAATAGCAGGGATAATAATTTCCAAAGTTAACATCACGTTGCATTCAATAAGACTTGAGTCTAATGACTGAGACTATAAAATCATTAGTAAAGTAGTTACTGAGGTCAGAGATCAAAGGAACCAAAAGATTATTTTCTCATAGACTTCAATACAATCAGACTTCTTTTTGCAACCAAAGAAGTCGCCCCCTGCTGGTCATTAAAAAGACTGCAGGTTTAAGGCATTGGCTTAACTTTATATATATTTAATAGTCCATAGCCATATCTACACCTATGTTTATCTGTGATTTTTCTACCATGACAAGTCAAAAAGCGTGTTGCTAATCAAGTGTTGATGAGCTTTAGTATCTTACCAAAATATTCCTCAGATGGAGGGTTGTCCATGTCATACAGCATCTTCTTGGTCAGGCGTTCCAGCTCATCTTCAGGGTGGGCCATAGAAGCACTGCCCTGAAAACAGAGAAAGGAACATACAGTGGCTGTGACTCACAAAGCTCAACGAGGTAATGAACATTTACACTTCTTTGAAGAACATTATCTAAAATCTATTCTGCTTTAAAAGAAAAAAGTACAGCAGATTTACATAAGTAATGCATGTCTAGCTTTAACTTAAAGCTTCACAAAAACTAAAAAAAGATGAAGCATGGCGTCAAGGTCAACCAAAACACATTCACCATAATTAACATGCAGCCGATAGTCCTGGGTCTAGTCCCCTTTGAGATATCTGACCCTGGCTCAGGCCCCGGTGGTGTGCAACCCAGAAGGTTGAGCATTTCCTTCTGTGCAACACAAGTATGTGGAAAAAACTGTGACCCTGACTAATCCCTGTGTTTGGAAAATAATGATAGCAGAAGGAACAGAAGGGGGAAAACATTAGAAGAAAGCTGCTTTTTAAGTCTCTTACATTTGGGTGATAGGTCGGGAGATACTTATTTAATCATACTCTGAGCACAAAAAGACTTCAGGTGCGAGCTGTGCCAGGGCCTAATCTGTGAAAGACTCTGAAAGGATGACATAACTCTCTGAAGATGCCACTTCTTCTTCTTCCTTGTGAGTCTACCCTCCTTCTTATCATGCAGCATCTGACATCTGCCTGCTGTGTGTCTGTATGGGGCTGACGTGTTGTGCCTGACATTTTCTGCCAATCATCCTCAGAATTCCAGAATCCCCCTCCTCCCCTCCAGCTTCGGCTCATGGTGCAATCCCGTCACAGGTGCGTGTGTGTCCTTTTAGACACCCCAGAGGCCTGAACTTGACTCTCTTCATGCTGCGTGGCTGAGCTTTTTCAGAAAATCAGTGACACTCAGATGACCTTCCCTAGATCTGGGGCCGGCTGAATCTTTACAGAAGATTTGATTTTCAATATTGCAACATGGGCAAAGATCTGAGCTGACCTTTGAGGTGCTCCTAATTGTGGCATCTGGGAGCTGGATGAGTGTGAGCCAAGGGATTAATTTTGTACTAATTTATTCATGGTTTACTCTGTCACATAAAGGAATCAGATTGGTCAATAGAAGATTTAGAGAAAACATATTTTTGTATGCAGAATGAAAACGTAATTACATATCCAGTCACCCAGCTCTTCTGGTGTTATTGACTCAGTCTGTATGCATTTTACCCTCAGGTGTACGCACGACTATATTGCATCCTCTGTAATTCATTCATTTTTTTCCCAATTCAGCACTCAAGTCTCTGGTATTCCTCAAAATATTTGTTTTTAACACTGTTTTTGTCAAAGTGTCAAAAAGGATTAAGAAAGCTTTGTATAGATGTTTTTTTCTAAAATGTCGCTAGTGACCTGAGGCATGTAATAACTTAAGTTCTTTGAATAACAGCATGCTGTAATCTCTTGTAATCTCCAGTTTGACTTCATGATGGAAGTCCTGTCTCACTGTTATCCTGCCTAAACCCAGACTTTTTGGCTTTTTGTCTCAGTAAAAAGGGGTGTAGTGCACAGCAGCATTTTCTTAACAACAACTCTGCAAATGAAGACGGCCTGCTTGAGTTCAGTGATGAGTAAGAATTAGTTTTTGAGGCATTCATGGAAACGATCATTTAAAAAATTACAATGCAATTAAGAGTGCCTCATGCGGTAAATCAGCAGTCCTATGAGAAGTTAGCATTAGCAAATAAGCATCCAGCTGCTTGGACTATAGCTGAAGACGACGCCACTGTGACTTCCAAAAGTTTAATTTGCTCTGAATCAGAACAGCTTCCGCTGAAAAACTCTGGTGGACTCAAGAGTGGTCCACAATTTGCACAATAACCAAGTTGCAGTAACTAAAAGCACGTTACTGTGATTCATGATTACAGTTCTGACAGGCCATTTACATTCCCATGGGGAGAAAATAATGGTACTGTCAAAGCTGCTGGCATGCTTCAGTCACGCACAAGGTGTCCTTTGGCAGCAGTGTGTGACACAATATTGAGACTACACTGTCACTCCCAGAGTGTCACTTTTCAGCATGGAGGGTTACTGTTGTGAATGGGAAACTTCTCCTAACCCAAACTAAGTACTGCCCAAAACTAACCAGTGGGTTAAAGCAAAAATAAAAAACAAAAATGAAACAAATCAGTGAGTGAAAAAAAGGAAGACCGAGTGCAACAGCCTCCTAGTGGAGAAACCTGCGACCTAATGCAGACTTTGTTGGTCTCTGACATTGGACCGTGAGTTCGCGGCGGACAGTACACACCAGCCACAGCTGATATATCAAGGAACAGACACCAACAGAGACCTTGTTGGTGAGACATAGGTGAAATCTGACAAACGCTCTGGGATGAGAACACTGTGACTGTTATGTAAACATCCATCCATCCATTTTCTTCCGCTTATGAAATTCAGTGTCGCGGGGGGGCTGGAGCCTATCCCAGCTGCCATAGGGCGAGAGGCAAGGTACAAAGGTACACCCTGGACAGGTCGCCAGTCTGTTGAAGGGCCAACTGAGAGTAAACAACAAAGTGAAATTTCAGCTCATGTCTGAGGGCAAAATATGATTTCTGGATGGCAAGATTTGGCCCACAGGCCACCGTTTGATTAACTATACAGTCTGGTCTCGAGGGCCACATTGACTTAAAGTAAGCAAAAGGTTACATGGATCAGATTACAAGCATTAATAAAACAAACAAATAAATAAATAAAGACACAAGCTACATAAACATTTAACTTTTCCTACATCTTGCTAATTATCTGATGTGCACCACTGCACAGGTCACTGATTGCACACTTTACACTACAATACATCACAGACTGATTCCAGTACCCATGTGATTCTTCAGCGTAAAGCTGCCTCATTGATTTTTTTGGGGTTCATTTTATTTTCTTTGTAAGACATGCAGGCCAGATTGAGATGTGATGGTCTGGGGGCTGGTTCCAGTTCTGTATGAGGTATGTAAGAGTGTTCTAGTGTATTTACACTGACTCATGCATTTCAGGGTAAATTCTCTTTAATATTATTCACCATATGTGTCAGTCAAACTTACAGGAATACATATACAACTGTGTAATTTCAACAGTGCATTAAAGGTTGTATTAGAAATGTGAAGTGTATCTGAAATGAGTCAATGGTGTGGTACGTTTATTCACAGAGATGGTGAGAAATGCTGAGCTCTGCTTACTGTCCACAATGTATCAGTGAGCGTCAGAACTTTATGATGCATGACTTTGCCTGGCCTGGCTCAGGATGCAGCCAGCTCATAATGGAAGCCCAAACAGTAGGCCTCATTAACTCTGAGGGATCGACACGTTCAACGTGCAAATCTTTCTTCTCTCTAGAGAGCAACTGGGTCTGAGCTCTTAGATTCCTTGGCACCTTGTGCCTCCTCAGCTGCTCAGCCATCATTGGCCGGATCACATGATGGAGGATTAGGAGGAGATGAAAGGGAACATTCCTCAGCGGCTGGGTATTCCTCACTGTCACCTTAAATCCCGTTCCCTTTTTTTTTTTTAATAATACACAATGGTCAAAGGTGGTATGCAACAACTTGCACAATAGAAAACAAAATAAATCATATACCTCAAAGAAGTGCCCCTGTTGTCAACCTTCTGCTCATTATGCCTGTGTTGTTAGTTTGAGACAGTGAAGTAGACGATTTAACACTGTTAATCTTAGCTCCACATCAAAAGCACATTGGAGAAGGAACGAAATGCTGCTATTACCAGAAACAGACTTTTGAGTTTAAGCTTCATTTATATCTTATCCACTCTTTGACACCCCGCAGCAATGCACTGCCAGAGAGTTTAAAGCACCTTGTTAGGGAGTCTTTTGTGACAGCACAGAATAATTTTTCACTTGAATAAGAGAAAGAAATTGCTTCCCTGCATGCTTTATGATTGAGTCGCAGTTCCTGTTCAGCTTTTCAGAGGCAACAATAGAAACCATACAGCAGCTATACGTGCCACAGACATGAATTTTTCAGTTATGTCTGGCTCAATTCAGTAAATTGTTTGCCTACGCCCTCAGGACACTGTCGCAGTTTCATTGAAGTTGGTGCTTAAATTTAGTTGTGACTTGACTTAACAGCTGCACCCTTCTTCCACTGTTTTGTATGGAGAGGCTTACAGGTTCAGTCGTAACACCCCTGAAAGATATCCTGATGGATCATCAAATGCTTTCCACTTGAAAAATGATTTTGTTAAATGCCAGAACACATAAAATCACAGACAACAATAGCATCTATAAGTGACCACTGTTGCGTGCTACCTGATATGGCACGACAGAGTCTGGGAGCTGATCACTACCCGACTGCCACATCTATGAATAAAGCTGTGTGCACCACCCACTGTGGAATTGGCATTGTGTCAGACCTGATTAGGTGAGGAGTGGAGTGTGGAGGGTCGGGTGAGGGGTAGGGGGGGCTCAGTACATGCTCTCACCTGATGCCCTGACAGCATTGTGTCCCGCTAAGAACTAAACCTCAGGCTCTGTCTTTCCTGCTTCCACTGCAGTGACAGAGAGTGAACAGGAGAGACAACTGTTCTCAGGGCATCACATCTGCACCTTTGTTAGTGGAGGTGCAACAAAGGAGTGCAAACAGGAAGCTGGAACTATTTACATAGCATCACTGAAGGGAAATGCACAGATCTGTAGGATGAAACCAGGCAGAGCATATCAGCTCTGTCACAGTAAAGATGCAACATATCTAAATTTGTTATAACGAGAGAAAGACACAAATTCTTGTGTGTTTCTTAAATTTTTACACCTGATTTTATTTTTTGTTTTTTATATTACTCCATGCTGTTTTGTTCACTGGTTAATCTATGGAGAGCTGTACTTAATAGTCCTTAAGTTGGACATGAGACAGCATGTTCATTATGGCACTACATTAAATTTCAGAATTTAATTGCTTTAAGTGGATCAACTATTCTTTTTATTATTTTATGTATATATGTACAAGTAATCCCTGTGAGTCAGAAGCTCAGGTTTCAGACTGCTCTTAAGACACAGTTTCTTCTTCTTTTGGCTGCTCCTTTTAGGGGTCGCCCCAGTGGATCTTTTGCCTCCATCTCACCCTATCCTTAGCATCCTCCTCTGTCACACTAACCATCCTCATGCCCTCCTTCACTACATCCATGAATCTTCTCTGTGGTCTTCCTCTTTTCCTCCTGCCTGGCAGTTCCATCTTCAACATCCTTTGGCCGATATATCCGCTCTCTCTCCTCTGCACATGTCCAAATCATCTCAGCCTTGCCTCTCTGACTTTGTCTCCAAACCGCAGAACCTGAGCTGTCCTTCTAATGTACTCATTTCTAATTTTGTCCATCCTGGTCACTCCCAATAAAAACCTTAACATCTTCAGCTCTGCCACCTCCAGCTCAGCCTCCTGTCTTTTTGTCAGTGCCACCACCTCCAAACCCTACATCATATCTGGTCTCACTACCATTTTGTAAACCTTCCCTTTCACTCTTGCTGTTATCCTTCTGTCACAGATCACCCCTGACAGTTGTCTCCACCCACTCCACCCTGCCTGCACTCACTTCTTTACCTCTCTTGTGCACTGTCCGTTGCTTTGGATGGCTGATCCCAGGTATTTAAACTCATCCACTTTCACTATCTCTACTCCTTGCATCTTCACTGTTCCACCTGTCTCCCTCTCATTAACACACATGTATTCTGTCTTTCTTTTACTGACTTTCATTCCTCTTTTCTCCAGAGCATACCTCCACCTCTCCAGACTCTCTTCCACCTGCTTCCCACTACTGACTACAGATCACAATGTTGTCTGAAAACACCTAAATACTCAATTTCATACTGTTTTTTTCAGGTCTTTTAATAAGAGTGGCTATTCTTTATATGGCCATCGCAGAGATGCAGCTCTGGTTTTGATCAAAGCAGCACCACCTACCTGTTATTTCAAACTTTTGTTTGTGAGGGGCAGCCAACCAGGGAGAGGAGTTAAAAGAGGGCTTAGATCCACCACTGCCCAGTATAAGATGGGAAATGGTAAATTGATTGATACTCTTATATACAGCACTTTAATTGATGCATTTTAAGTACTTTTTATGCATCTCACACACACTCGTACACTGATGGATGGACTGGGAGATATTAAGGATTCAGTATCTGAATCCCAAATGTCGAAGGACACATGTGGACATGTTGGCTGGAGAAGCCGGGATGTTCCAATTGGAAGATTGACTACCAATGACCTTCTGATTGGTGGACAACCCACTCTAACTCCGGAGCCACAGATGCCCCAATAAAGGTTAGAGGTTTTAAGTGAATGCCTCATTTTATTCGAGTACTTGTAGTGGAGACTTGGCTTCTTTTAAATGCTGAATGTTATAAAAAGAGAGATGACCAAGAATATAACCACAACAACCCATTTGAGCTAGCTGAAAAACATGTCAGAGTATACAAGGCTATAAAATGATCCCATCAGTAACACTCCTGCAAGTCTACAGAAAGCTGAGCAAAGATGGCCCATCAGGTTCTACAAATACACAATACTGTACTTTCCTCTTTTTAAAAACCAACACATGCACAGCAGGTGCAGTATCATTACAGTTTAGACTTCTTTACCAAAAAATTGAGCAGAATTCAAATGTCAGTTCAACTTTTGAGGAATCATGAGTTGTTATCATCATATTTAGGCCAGTCCTTTTTTTTTTTTTTTTTTTTTTTCATTTTCCCAAA
>VUQS01029055.1:0-24471 GCA_015108495.1 Heterochromis multidens | reverse complement strand
TTACATGATGTGATATTCAGACTGTCGTACCTCTATTTGTGTTTGCAGGTCGCTGCTTTCAGGGAACGTATCACCGCAGAAGTAAGTCTCTGTTCAGTTACAGGGGTTTATCCTGGCTCAGAATGGGCCTTTAGGGGCCTGTTGTTCTCTTAAGGCATAAAATCTGTTCCTTTATTTAATGGAGGTCTAAGTTCAGCTGTTTTTGGCAAGTTGATGAACAAAAATGTGTTTAAGCAGGAGTAAATTAAACCCCAGTGAATGCGTCGGTGGCAGCTGGGGTTAGTATCTTCAATCCATGGACCTTCCAATTGGTAGACAACCCACAGACCCACATATATGGATAGATATCTATATATGTGTAGCACTATGTGTATAATTTGTGAGCACGGTTTCACAAACACCTGTCATGGCTGTAATGTCCAGGACTCCACTAACAATGTGCATTTCTTCCAGGCAGAGGATCTAGTTGCCAATTTTTTCCCAAAGAAGTTACTGGAACTTGACCAATTCCTCAAGGTCGGTTAATTGTTCATTCAACTAGATAAACTTTGCATCATTTTAGAGCTTTGTGGGTAGTTGAGACTCATTCATTCCTGTTCCTTTTTTGGCTTTAAAGTTCATTATCAGTTAGTCAGTCTTTATTATACACTCCGTGGTCCAGATATAAAACAGATAAAAAAGATCATATAGAGAGCTGGGATTGGTAGCACATGGTAATGAGTGTTGTATTTGAATTGTTTCATTTGTAGAAGCAGTCAGCCTGTCATGAACTTATGGTACAGTCATGGTAAAAAAAGTACACCCTCTTCAGTTACGCTGTTTTATGTATCAGGACGTAATAAAAGTAATCTTGTCCTTACCAGGTCTTGAAATTAGTCAAATACAACCTCAGATGAACAAGGCATAACACTGTCATTATTTATTTAACAAAAACTAAGCCAAACTATAGAAGCAGTGTGTGAAAAACTAAGTACACCCTTACTGCCTCCATAGGAATTAAGAGGATAATTAGCAGCTAGGTGCTGATTAACTGATCATCAGCAAGTGTGAGCACCTCTATAAAAGCAGGAGTTTTGACAGTTTGCTGATCGGGAGCATTCAGGTGTGTGTTAACACAATGCCAAAAAGGAAAGACATCAGCAATGATCTTAGAAGCAGTTGTTGCTGCCTATTAGTCTGGGAAGAGTTATCAGGCCATTTCCAAATAATTTGAAGTCCATCGTTCTAGTGAGAGAGTGTTCACAAGAGCTGACAATATTCCCAGGAGTGGACCCAGCAAATTCACCCCAAGGTCAGACTGTGCAATGCTCAGTTGCAGATGTACCCAAGAGTTATATCTCAGACTCTACAGGCCTCAGTTAGCATGTTAAAGTTAATGACAGTACAATTATTATTAGTAGTAGTAGTAGTAGTACAACTAGTATACCACAGTATTCAAGAGTCAGATGTGAGGCCATCTAACAGCTAAAGCTTGGCTGAAATTGGGTCACACAACAAGACAATGATCCCAAGCACAGCAGTTAATCTCCAACAGAATAGCTGAAAAAGAGAGAGAGAATTAAGGTGTTGCAGTGACTCAAAGTCCAGACCTCAACCCAGTTGAAACACTGCGGCAGGACCTTAAGAGACTGTGCACAAGTGAATATCTGCAAACCCCGATGAAGTGAAGCAACATGTAGAAGGAGAGTGGGCCAAAATTCCTCCTGTGAGAGACTGAAAATCATATAGAAAACAATTCAAGTTGTTGCTGCTAAAGGTGGTTCTACAAGCTATTAAATCATGAGGTTTTCTAAGTTTTTCTCACACTGCTTTTGCATTTTGGCTTAGTTTTTCTTGAATAAATAATGACAGTGTAATATGTCATGTGTTGTTGTTAATCTGAGGTTGTATTTACCTCATTTTAAGACCTGCTAAGGACCTGCTAGATCATGTGTTATGATGTCCTGACATATAAAATGTTAGATTTGGCAGTAGGTGTGCTTTCTTCTCTGCATGACCGTATATTTTGACATATAAAAACTAATCTTCAGGATCCAAGCATAAACATCACTGACCTGAAGGAGATTCACTCGGAGATAAACCTGGCAGTGCCAGATCCCATCTTGTTCTCCAATCTTCACGACGGACTAGAAGCGGTGAGGTTCCATTTTAAAGTTTTACAGTTAGTTTAGTTTAGTTAGTTGACAGTAACTGATCAGACCAACGATGAGAAATTGTTCCTAATACTGTTGCATCTGTCTCACAGCAAAATGCCAAAAAGAGAAAGCTGGACGATGGAAGTGGGGATGACATGGGTAAGTACAGTACCATTGGCCAAATACTTAGTCTGGATTTTATGTGTAAGATTTAACTTTTCATTTCTTTTGTTTATCAGTGACTGGCACCAAGGTCTTCGTCATGCCTGATGGGATGATGAAGAGCAATGCAAACCTTGTTGATCTTATTGAAAAGGTCAAGCCAGAGATCAGGACACTCATAGAAAAATGTAACACAGTAAGTAAGGTCTCTAAAGTCTCCCCTATCAGCTAAGTTATGTAAGTAATGTTATTTTGGGCATTTGGCAGCAAGGATCCATAAACTTACATTACAGCTAGAAATGTGTAATATATGTGTGAGATTAATCAAAACTTACTGATTAAACAGGAAAAACAAGACCGATTTAAGAGTGGGGATAGAAAACAAGCAAGTGGTATTTAATTGGTACTTTACAAGATGAATATCACATGCTCAGCATCAGTTACCATACTGTTGGTGTAAGTGTTTACTTGTCAGATGTTGCATCCCCTTTTCTTAGCCCTATTTGTCTCTTTCTGCAGGTTAAAATGTGGGTTCAGCTGCTCATCCCCAGGATAGAGGATGGCAACAACTTTGGGGTGTCAATCCAGGAGGAGACAGTAGCTGAACTCAGAACAGTTGAAGGGGAGGCTGCATCTTACCTCGACCAGATATCAAGGTTTGAGAAATCCCAATCATACACAAACATATGAGTTTTGGGATTTGTCCTTAAAATTTCCTTCTTCCTACAGTGGCTTTTGTGTTAAGAGACAACTTTTTCTTTCTTCTGTACCTCCAGATACTACATCACAAGGGCAAAGCTGGTTTCTAAAATAGCAAAATATCCACATGTGGTAAGTAAATTACTTAAGTACTAAGGAAAGTACTAGAAAGTAAAAAGACATATAAACTATACTGTAGATGTCAAAGTCTATCAAATATAATAAATTAACTATTTGTTTTTTTATAAGAAATATTGGGAATAAAAGACAAAGCCTTTTAGAAGTATGGGGTCCTTTTACGTTTTGAGGCTGTAAACGGTGACATCTAGTGGTATGCAACACACATGTTCATTTAACTATTTGTTACTTCTGTTAGAGAGGTTAAGGGACCAGTTTGGTTTCTGCACCTGGATCTAGAAATGTTTGGAAGGACTGTTGGGAAAAATTGGATGTGTCACATCTTCACAAATAACATTTTGATGTTTTCAAGAAAATGGTACAAACTTATCCCTGAAGCTTTGTGTTATATTGTGATTGTTTCCTTCCCTTTTTGTATGTATTATATCTAATAAAAATATGGTTATATTGTCAAATCCATACTGGGTTAACTCCAACCTTATGTATAATCTTATATCATGATGATTTTGAGTATAATGTTTTGGTTTTTTGTTTTGGTTTTTTTTTCGTGGATCTTGAGATAAGCTTCACAACATATTAAAGCTGAGTGTTTCTGGGAGAGTTTTAAAGCTCTTTAAAGAATTTTGAAACTGGACTTTGTATTATGTTCTGTGTTTTTGTTGTGATTTTGGTCCAGTGCCTGTTTGTTAAACTCTTAAATAATTTTTGTAGCCTTGAAATGGTGTGCTTTGTTGAAAAAGATTTTAATCTCAAGGCACATTCTAGTTAAAAGGAACGGTTAGATTGAAAATTTCTCGTTACAGAATTAAATGTACATATTATTGTACATTGTACTCTTGTGAAATGACAAAAGCATCATGTTGAAAGCTGATATCAACCTATCTAGACCCACTTCCCATGACCTTTTGACAAGTTCTGTTTTTAAAAGAAGATACACCATTAACACCACTTTTTAAACAGGAGGACTATCGGCGCACAGTAACCGAGATTGACGAGAAGGAATACATCAGTCTGAAAATCATAGTTTCGGAGCTCAGAAATCAATATGTATGTTTTGGTTTTTATTGTTTATCACCATCTATTCACTCTTATTTCTTACCTACATTCAGAAAACAGAATAACTGAAATGTTTGCATGTTTCAAGGTAACATTACACGACATGATCCTAAAGAACATCGAGAAGATCAAGAGGCCACGAAGCAGTAATACTGACGCTTTGTACTGATGTTCATCCAGCCATCTCAGCATCCACTCGCCTCGCCTCGCCCCACCCCGTCTTCCCCCTCATCTCTCTGCCATGCCTGTTGAGCTACAGTAGCCGGGCCCTGGTCTGCAGGACTACAGCTAGACATTCACCTACTTCAATACAATCAAGACAGCCCAGTACAAAGACATAGCTTCTATAGATGGACACATGTTTTTGTTTTAATTGTACAAATATTGTTTTTAAACCCTTTGAAGAGTATTCATTCAGAAAATGGGGAGACAGGTCATAAGCCCTTTTCAGACATGGGCCGCATAGCATTTAATTGTCATTCACGCATCATTTTTATGTTAATGTTCCTCGTGTTTTGTTTATAATTCACAGAGAATTTCTTGTACGCATGCGATATGTGGCAGCTAGTATTATCAGTATAAACGGTGAAGTGTAACCACACTTGAAGTTCTTTTGTCATTGTCACAGAGAGCAGGGCCTCTCTGTATGTGCTGCAAGGAGCTGTACCCCACCATTCCCACTCAAGCTCAGAAAGAATAAAAACCTTTCCTGGATTAATATTCACAGATGAATTATTTAATTGGTGCTGATGAGATAAAATGCTGTTAAAAGGGTGTTATTGCTGTTCAGGACCTTCTCCGGTGAGCTGAGCAACTCACAACATGGAGAAGAGACATGCA
The DNA here is from genome assembly GCA_015108495.1 of Heterochromis multidens. Classification (NCBI taxonomy): domain Eukaryota; kingdom Metazoa; phylum Chordata; class Actinopteri; order Cichliformes; family Cichlidae; genus Heterochromis; species Heterochromis multidens. The sequence goes on along the minus strand of VUQS01029055.1, from coordinate 19,441 downwards.
TGCCTGTCTGCTAATGCATGCATTCAGACTATTCAGTGAATAAAAATGTTAAGCAGTCTGGTTTGGTAAAGCTAAGATGTCGTCGTGTTATTTGAAAGGAGTGCATGTCTGAAAGGGGCTTCTGACATCAAAAAGCGCTTTGTATTTTTAATTTTAATTAAACGTTTTGTCCTCATCCTAGTGAATGGCCTCATTTCTAGCTCTTAATATTCAGAGCAAAGTGGTTTATTGCCCATTGTTACTGTTTTTATTATTTTGTCTTATATTGGACTCCTACTGCATCATCAGTGCATTGGTTTATAGAATACGCAAAATATGCTGTTTATTCTTTCTGCGAATGTTACACGTTGCACAGTGTAGATATAACAAATATGAATATGATGCAAGTTTTAGGTCCTGGGCTTAAATGATTTCAGTGAAAATTCATAAGTAAACAGCTTCTTTTATGTTGGAGCATTCATTGTATTGAATAAAAGACTTTTTTTGATAAGACATTTGGAATTTTTGGAAGCATGTTGGTATCACATAAAAGTAGGTGGGTAGTGTTTCCTCTTGACCTGCAGATGTCACTGTGGCTTGTAAGTGCCTAATATTTTAATCTGAGGTGCCAATGTGTTTAAATTTCAAATCCTTTGTCCACATTCATTCTACACAAAAGTGAGCATGCAAAATTTATATTAAAAACAAATCCACAGTTTAAAAAATTAAGATCAAATACTGCTTAATTGGATAACATTGAATGAGTGCCAGATTGGAAAGCTTTGAAGTAACTTTACTCAAATGTTATGCAGCTCCTTTTATACAGTTTGAGATTTGAACTAACCAACGGATTATGATATTATAGATTAAGCTGCACAACAAAAAACTCAAATTAGCCACTCTTGTTCAATTGCTCATTAATAATTTAATTAGATTTAATTTATTTTATTTATATAGCGCCAAATCACAACAACAGTTGCCTCAAGGCGCTTTATATTGTAAGATAAAGACCCTATAATAATACAGAGAAAACCCCAAGAATCGGACGACCCCCTGTGAGCAAACACTTGGTGACAGTGGGAAGGAAAAACTCCCTTTTTAACAGGAAGAAACCTCCCGAAGAACCAGACTCAGTGAGGGGCAGCCATCAACCGCGACCAGTTGGGGGTGAGAGGAGGGAGACAGATCAAAAGACACGCTGTGGAAGAGAGCCAGAGATTAATGATAACTAAAGGCAATAATACAATAATATATAATATAAATATCTAATCAGCCAATTGTATTGCAACAACTCAACACCTTTAGGTATGTAGACATGGTCAAGATGGCCTACTGAAGTTCAAACTGAGCATCCGAATGGGGAAGAAAGGTGATTTAAGTGACTTTGAATGTGGCATTGTTGTTGGTGCCAGATGGGCTTGTCTGAGTATTTCAGAAACTACTGATCACTCATTATAACCAGAGCATGCAGAAGAGCATCTCTGTTTGCATAACACGTTGAACCTTGAAGCAGATGTGTTACAGCAGCAGAAGACCACACCACCACAGGCGCCATTCCTGTCAGCTACGAACAGGAAACTGAGGCTACAATTCAGACAACTCACCAAAATTGCATAACAGAAGATTGGAAAAACGTTGCCTGGTCTGATGAGTCTTGATTTCTGCTGCAACATTCACATGGTAGGGTCAGAATTTGGCGTAAACAACATGAAAGCATCACTCTACCTTATATCAACATTTCAGATTGATGGTGGTGGTGTAATGGTGTGCGGGGATGTTTTCTTGGCGCACTTTGGGTGCCTTAGTACCAGTTAAACATTGTTTATATGACACAGCCTACCTGTAATTATATTATAGTTTTGTATTTTTCATTAGCTTTTATTTTTGGTATTTTTTTGTTGTTTTTAATTCAGTTTAGTTTTTGTTAATTTGTTTAGTTTTTATTCATTTGGGATCTGTATTTGTCAGAGGCAAGGCTAGTAAATTCAGTATTAGTATTGCAATACACATATGAAGACTCCCAGTCTCAATTAACAGATGCCTGTGTTTATGATTCTGCTGACAAATTTGATCAAATTGACAAATAATAAAACTGAAGACATTTACTTGATGTTTTATTTTCATTTTGTAAGTGTAAAATATTGTTTCAGTTACTGTTTTTGTCTAATATGTAGTTAAAAGTTCACAAAAATGTTTTCCACACTATAGTTAGACTGATTTCAGGAAATACTTAAAGTTTTAACACTTTTCTTAACCTGGAAAAGCCGGCAATGAACATGAGGGATTGAACCTTGACTAATCAGACTAGACCATCCATATGTGTGCAGCATGTGTTTCTTTTATGTCCCTGTTTATTGGTCCAAAGCTGCTTCTTTAAGTAAATATAAAGACGGTTATGTGAGGATGGGAAGTGTTGACATTCAGTGATCGGCAAAATCTGCAAAATTAGAGCAGGTCATCCACAGCAGGTTAGCAGTTCAATTCCCAGCTCTCCTGGTCTGCATGTCAAAGTCTTCTTAGTCAAAATGCTAAGCCAGATGCATCCTGTGTGTGCTATGCCATGCATAAAATTCTAAAAGTGTATAGAATAAAGTGTTCGTTTTATATATTTATATGTATATATATATATATAAACACCAGTCCATTTACAAGTGCCCTTGTGTTCCATTTCCCCCCAGTGTGCCATATTCTCTCTGTAACAGCCAGCTCAAACTCCCACCTACATGATATAGTAAATGTTCTATTACTAATGCACTCAAAGTCAAGCCAAATTTGTTGTTTTCCCTGAAGTGGCCAGAAGTGGAGATAAAATTTGATCTGTACATCAGAACTGAGTAGAACAACCAAAGTGAGCTGACTGTTGTAAATGTAAACTAATGTAAACAGTTACTCAATGTCCCTGACGCAGTTGTGGGGTCTGTTCCCTCCGTCCCTCTGCCTCCTAGTCACACAAGCACAATGCAGCCTACCTGTATAAAGCAGCCCTATAAAGCTTCTTGAGATAAAAACCAGAAATAACTAGAAAAGTCTAAGAAAAAAATAGATACAATGATCAAAAAGGGGACTTGGGATTTGTTCATGGGACATGTCTTGATAATTGCTGGGCCCTGTTAAGATTAACAGTGATTTATTTTGTGAAACAGTGCAGTGCTAGACAAACCTTTTAGGCATGATATGTGAGGCTGGTCTCAAAAACATGAAATATCAATCTCTTTCTGCTTTGTCAAGTTATGTTGCAGTTAGGTTGTTCCAAGCATTTCTGAGAAATTGTCTTTGTTAGATTAAGTCTCTTTATGTAATCCCAGACTGTCTCCATGATGTTGAGATCTGTGGGGTCTAAACCATCTGCTGCAGGACTTCATGTCCAGCAAAATTACCATGGTGACTTTAGGTGGCCTGCGATTGTGTTCAGCTGTACATTGTCTTGCAGTTTCACAATGTAATTAGCAGTTTTACAAAGGTGTGTCTGTGATAATGTGATAGTGACCTTTGCAATCCTGCTGATCTCAGTACCATACATCCAGAGATCCTTCGACAGGTTGCCCGAACAAGGTACTATTTTTAAAGCCTTATGGGGCCCACGTGTTGTCTGCAATGCTTTCTGCCCCTTGACCCTCCATGTACCTTTGAAAGCGCATGGCTGTGGTGCGAGGAAGTGTCACTATGTGGGACTGCCGAGTGAGTGGAGCATGCTCTGGTTAATATTTAATGGTTGTTCCGGCCAGAGAATTAATCAGTATCAGTCTGAGACGTTCTGAGAAAACTGCCAGGACTGCACCGCGCTTCTCGAATAAGCACGAAAACACGATTACAAGAAACTGTTTTTATTTGCTGAAAAAAAATCCACTTTTGTTTGCTGAGGTGCTGGCTGTGTGTATACCTAAAATCTTTATTTCCTATATATTGTTGATGTTAAAGATGCTTACAATGTTACAGACACTGAAAACATGGTTATTCTAGACATAAAAATCAGTCAACATTTAAACTTGACTAAATGTAATTTGATGGACAAAAATAAACTATTATTTGATTTCCAGGAGGTTAATAATCATGATAGTAGCAGAAATGTACTCTTTAGAAATTTTTTTTCATATTTTACTTCAACATAGCTAAATGAGAAGACTGGTACCACTTTTGTTTCTGTCCAGTAGCTAAGTATGGAGCCTGGAAACTTAGTTTAGCATATCCGTGTCAGTTAAGGTCTCCACTGAGCATGTTTTTTAATCTAGGATGAGGCTTAGCCCATGTCTATTAAAGTGAGAACAATCCTAGTAAATATAGAAAATTAATCTTCCAATTGACTTTAAACTACAAGTTTTTGCCTTCTGTCTTTACAGGGTAAATCTTGCTGAGTGCCCAAGGCACCAGAGTGGTTGGGATCAAAAGTGCAACTGCACTCTTACCAAAGGAAAGGGCATAGAAAGTCATATGGTTTTCAGGGGAAAATGTCCATCCATCTAACAGCTGAAGCATGAATACAGAGATGACAATACATAGAATCCTGAAAGTGGCATTCATGCTCTTCTTCTTGGTGCCATTGTAGAACGGTGAGTGCAGGCCTAGGCCCAGACCAAACAGGCTGCCCATGTTCCGTAGGAGACTGGCAAAGGGGGCAGAGTCTAGGTGGACCCACTCTGGCCTGATGCACCACTTCTGGGCTTTCTCCATGGTCCACAGCAGGTCCACATCCAGAGCTTTAAGCAGGACATAGAAGCCAACAGCGAAGGAGGTCAGAAAGAGGGTTATGAAGAAGTACTTCTTCAGGCTGGCACTGTAGATCCATTTCTCCTTGGAGACAACTTCAGCTACCAGTATACCTGAGACAAAAACAGAGAAGGTGGTCTATTAAACAGGGACGTGTAACATGTACACTCAATAAAACAATATTTTAAGTGAAAATGGTCTACTATATATTTTTTGTAACATTAGCAATGCATTTACAACTGAGCCACATTTTAATACGCTATACTTCTACAATATTTGATTGTTTGATCTTTAGAATTGGCTCATAAAAAATACGCTATTAGTAGTTGTAGGTTACTAAAGTACTCAGTAAACTTAAATTCAAATGTTTTATGAAACTTATGTGTATGGAAGTTTTTGCAAAAGTCAACCCTTTATCGTCTTGAGTTCTTTAGGTGGACTGACCTGTAATAACTCCTGCAATAACCTGATGTGGGAAGTGGGCAGCCATATAGACCCTGGACATGCATACCACAAGCTCGACCAAGGCCATTAGCATCCACAGGCCTATCTGCATAAATCTGACAGGATGAATACTGTGAGTGCACAGAACCCAAAGATTCCTGAGAGCCAGAAAAAGTGATTGTATTAACACAGACTCACCTGTATAGCAAAGGGGGACACTGTTTTTCTGTTGCAATAGAGAGCAGCGCTGTTACCATCACATACCAGACACCAGCTGCACCCATAGCATGACCTGAAGGGCTTCCTGCAAGGAAAGAAACTGGGGTTAATATTTTCTAATTTAGAGTAAAAACTGATCACTCGATCTTAGTAATTAAGTCGGTTCTTCATCTATTTTGACAACCTATCCTCTTCAAACTTAGCGGTTGTGTTGCAGGGGATCCGAGTAAGTGCAATACCAAGTCTGAGGTTGTTTGAATATTTCATATTTTGCTTAAAGTCATTCTGTTATCAGTTGTTTTTTTTTTTTGTTTTTTGAGTTTCCAGTAGTTGGAGTTGTTAAATACATATAGTGTGTTTAAAAGTACAATATTTTTTGTACCCAAGTAAAATAAATGCACTTAGTTACCGTCTACCATTGCATATAAGGACAAAGATCTTCCAAAGAAATTGGAGCAAGATAAAAATCACTACAAAAGCCCAGAAGTTTATTACCTACTTATCACAGTTAAAGTCAGACCCATTCATAGGAAGCCATGTACACTTGCCAATTGTTACAACTATCGTCTGGCAATGATATACTGGAGTATTTATCAGGCTAATAGTTCACTCTGCCAGATAAATCTTATTATTCTATTATGACAGACTACATCAATCAATTCTTCAGGAAATGACAGTTTTCATGCGGTGCACATGTCTGTCATGAACTCTACCTGGTCCAGTCTCACATGTGATGGGGAACTGCTGCAGTGAAGGGGCTTGTCCTGCTCCATAAAACTTGGTCTCGTGAACCCACCAGTATGGTCTCTCCCCAAAAAGAACCCTACCATAGAGAAACCAAAAACACTCATCATGCAACTGTTCCCTCTTGGACACTCTTTTGTTGGACCCTTTCACCTAATTACCATTTCAGGACCAAGTTGAGCCAGTCTCCAATGACAGCTACCCAGATGAGCCTGAGCGCCGTGTCCCTCCGCAGGTGGAACCAGATCGGGAACAACCAGAAGAATGTGGTGTGCAGATCTGCCACTGTGGATGCCAAGTCGAACAAACCCTCATATCTGCTGTATCTGGTTTGCAGATAGACCGCCAGCTCAATGCCCCAGCTGTGAAGAAGATCCATGATATCACAACCCAGACCTCTTTCTGAGGATGATGCTCTGAAAGTCTTGGCTGTTTAGTCTTTTTTGTCTGTTAGGTTGCAGCCAAGCTCTTTCAGGCCGTCCTGTCCGTTCTCCCACTGAGTGATTCCCATTGGACTTTACTCAAGGCTAGCAAGTTTGTTTAACTTTGGGACAGTGCAGACAGGTCGCTTAACCTTTACACTTCAGGGGCCCCCTCTGCTAAAAGCTATCGTAACAAAAAGAAGCAGCTGCCCTTGGACAGATTGCAGACTTCTAGCATAGTCCTATTATCTCTACTTGTGTTTGAACCCCAAAGTGAGAAACAACAAAATGGTTTTGAGCTTTTCATAAACATGTCTCTGGAAACAGAACAAAATATGAGCTCATCTGTGCAGACATCCCCACCAGACCTTTATTTCATAAGAGTGCAGTACCTTGTTTACCACCTGCTATCTGTTTTTTTCTGTTTTATCACCAACTATCTCCTCAACTTCGACTCATCCCAAACTCAATCATTTAATCATTGATCTCCTTATGTAATGAATAAACAGCTTACTCCATCGTTCTGAACAGGATGCTTTCACCAAAAATCAATTACAGAACTGATAAATTATTAGTGAGAATGAGCACTGATAAGAAGGGAAAAATGAGAAACTACCCTTGTGTTTTATTAAAGTCTAACCCAATGCCACGTGGACAAAAATTAAGAGGACAAAGATGACATTTAAAAATATTCTGTGGTTCAGCGGAAAGTAAATATCACTCTGCAAAGTGTTTAATTTAGGTCACACTTGAGAAAGATAGCCGCTGATCGATTGACTTCCTCTCTCTTGTGACTCTCTCTGTACAGTGATTCAGAGATACTGATTGACGTTTTGTTTTCCCAACTTGTTTGTGTGACATGCCTCCCAAACTCTACTGACTCCCAGTGTTTTATTACACATGTGTAAGGTCCAAAGATCAGCGTGTGCATGCGTTTGAGTAGTGGGTCCCTCCAGTATAAAAACACCCAGCTGTCTCACTGATAGCAGCACTCTCTGTTCTTCCACTCACACATCACTAGACTGAGATTTCTCCCTCTTAACGCTAAGATGCTTAATGCTGTAATGGACGCTCTGCAGGGTTTTGGGGTGAGCAGCACCCACTATCTGCAGACCAACTATAAAGATGCCCAGGGCTTGTTTCTCTGGGTCTCCTGGGCAGCTGATCTGAGGAACACCTTCTTCATCTTCTTCCCTCTTTGGTTCCACCTGCGGGCTTCAGTGGGCATCAAGCTGATCTGGGTGGCTGTGATCGGAGACTGGCTGAATTTAGTGTTCAAATGGTGAGCTTTTTTTTTTAACTGCAGTATAATCATGTAAATAAGCTTCTTTTAGACTATAACTGAATGCATGTTTCTGCTTTCTCCTTCAGGATTCTGTTTGGAGAGAGGCCATACTGGTGGGTCTATGAGGCAGCCTACTATTCAAACGCCATTCCTCCTCACATCGAGCAGTACCCAATGACCTGTGAGACTGGACCAGGTGAGAGACATCACTATTCATGCACGGCTGCATTAACCTGCTTGAGGGTAAAAATAAACAGATTCCCATTAACCCACAGCTCCTCTCACTCTCCATGTGTTCCTGCCTGAAGTTTACTTTGAAGCAAATTGACTGAACACAAATAAATTAACATACTAAAGGTCTAGAATTTGACGCACATCCTTGAGATAAGGACCTTATGCTGTCAGTTGATATTGTGCTTAATTAGTACATATTCTTGGATACTGTAGAAAGAAGGTTTCTGATTTGAACCTTCCAGTTGCCTCTGCCTTTCTGTGTGAAATTGCTGTGTTACAGTCCATAAACATGCATGTTAGGTCTAAATGAATTTGAGGTTACCCTAACCAAACATATGGATTACTGAATGGTTTTAAATGTAAAAATTGACAATAGCTGTCATATAAATGTAGTGGAATACAAAAAAAAACAGTGCTTATTTAGTAGCTTTTAACAATAATTATCAAATAAAGTCGATCAGTGGCTATCGTTCTCATTCACTGATCACTTAGGTTTTCAAACAACAGAATGAGCAGTGCAACTTGCTGTGGCCCACATGTTAATGTCTCCCTTCCCCTCTCTGCTTATGTTATCTAGGCAGCCCCTCTGGCCATGCAATGGGAGCTGCGGGAGTTTACTACACCCTGGTGACCTCAATCCTCGCCATCATGACCAGCAAGAAACAAGGCAGCAAGAAATCCACAAACAGTCAGTGGTGAGTCTATAACTTTATTTTTGTTCTCTTGGCTCTGCTGATGTCAGTGTTGTTTACCATTTTTCTGCATCCAGAGCTTATCGCTCTGGACACGCTATCTCTTCTGTGCTGTGGTTGATCATTGACTTCTGAGAACTATTGGTTGAAAACAGGGTGTTAAACACGGGTTGTTTTGACATGCAGGCAGCTGAAGTTCTCGTGATAAGAGGAGGATAACTGTGTACATTGTTACAGTGCTTCAAAAGGTTTTCTTTCATGAAATCTTGAGCTGTAAGAAATCAATGAACCTAAGCTGTGTGAATTTGTACTTCAACAGGTATCTGAAGGCACTTCTGTGGACGCTATTTTGTGGAGTCCAAGTGTGTGTCTGTCTCTCCAGGGTCTTCATTGCTGCCCACTTTCCCCACCAGGTCATCGCTGGTGTTATCACAGGTCAGTGTGTTTACCGTTTAAATGGATGACTGGGTATTCCCCAACAGGAATACACTATGGTCAGTTATTAAGCCTGCAGTGGTATAAGTAACATAAAATATTCACCTTAGCTTCCTAATGTGGGTCATTGTTTTCTAGGAATAATTGTGGCTGAGGCCTTCAACAGAACTCAGTGGATCTACAGCGCCAGCATGAAGAAATACTTCTACACAACCCTCTTCTTGACCTCCTTTGCTGTTGGCTTCTATGTCCTGCTCAAAGCTTTGGGTGTGGACCTGCTGTGGACCATGGAGAAAGCCCAGAAATGGTGCATCAGGCCAGAGTGGGTCCACCTGGACACCACGCCCTTTGCCAGCCTCCTGCGCAACATGGGCACCCTGTTTGGCCTGGGTCTGGGCCTGCACTCCCCCCTCTACACCGAAACCAAAAAGAGCAGCAGCCCGTTGGTCAAAGCGGGGTGCATCATCAGCTCTCTGTTCCTGCTGCACCTGTTTGACTCCTTCAAGCCTCCCACGCATACCGCCGCCCTCTTCTACCTGCTCTCCTTCTGTAAGAGCGCCACCGTACCACTGGTCACTGTCAGTATCATCCCGTACTGCGTGAACCGATCTCTGAGCCAGCACAACAAAAAGGCAGTGTGAGCACCAGCCTCAGATCATAAAGACTAATGAAAAGGAAGTCTCTTCCTCTTCCTATTAAAACACATTCCTCTGGTGCTTATTTTATTCACATGACCACATGATCCTCAGGAAAAGCTTTGAGATCAATGGGAAAATGCATTTTGTGTTATTTGGACACTGAACTCTGAACATTGTGTGACACTAAGTGAAAGCACTATCCAGGATGCTCAGTGACACTCACAAAGAACTATTTTGAATTTATGAAAACATGATAACTATGCTCATCCTGGACGGCCTGGACGGGGCTTTGATATATTATTTTAAGTGTAATAGTAATGTATTTTCAATGTTATAGAAAGTATTTTTGAGAATGTTTGAAATATTTTTAAATAAAATTCTTAAAAAATGTAAAAAAAAAAAAAAGAAACTTTGACAAAGTGACAGTACTTCACGGGTTGGGACATTAGAACAAATTGAAATGCTCTCCTCAGCATAACAGGCAGTGACTCCCCTCATTGTAGACATCAAGGGTTCAGACTTTTACCTTGTTTTGTCATCTATCTGTAGGTGTTACAAGAAGTGAAAAGAGTGACTAAGGGAAGCCCTCTTTCATCAAACAAAAAAACCCCAAAAGTCTTCCAATTAATTCCATAAGACTCTCCCTCTCTGTCTGTCTTTGTCTGCTGCTCTTGCTCTCAATACTTGCTCGCTTGATGACCTGCAGAGCCTCTGACAAACGGCTACAAAATCTACCTTGATGCAATCAGTTCCGTTCAGACACACACCCTGTCTGATGGCCTCAGCTGACTCCCACTTCTGCAATATTTATCTCAGTGGAACCTATTTGCCATTCATTCTGATGTTGAAAGACACAGTAATAAATAAATATATGTAGGGGAACAGTGCGTAATGCAAAAGGAGCGAGTGGCATGGAGCCTGAACCCCACTCAAAGGGTACTTGAAGCAGATGAGATAATAGAGTGAGCACAGACTGCACACATACACACATTAATGCAGAGTTTTGGTGGCCTGTAGCATCTTCAGTGGCTTATGTACCAAAAGATCGACCACATGCTGTGTGTTAGAGCCCTTTTAATGGAGGAAGATCAAAGACACAAACACACACAAACACACACGCACACAAGAATCTGCTTCATATTCTCCTGACTAAACTCCATGAGAGAAATTAAGAAAAAGTTAATTTTCCGTGCCATTTAGCATGCATTGTATTTGAACCAGCATCATCTTAAGGTCACAGACTAAGTACTTGCATAGGTTTTATATCATGAGCTTTACATTTTTTCGCACTTAGAATATCTATTTTGTTATTTACTGTGAAAGATTGCTACATGATTAATGTTTTCTTTTTTTCTGTCTCAGCCACAGAGTTTTTTTGATCCAGTCACAGCTTTATGACACAAGATACTGGGGTTCATGTTTTGCTTTCACCTCAGATTTATGCAGGTCTTGAAGTTCTCCGGTACTGTGCTGTAATTCTGACGTTTTTTTATTTTTGACTTTAAATAATTATGTTGTAAATAACTATCTTTCAGCTAGTCTATAGCTGTATAAGTAAGCTATGTAAACAGCCAAGAAGGCTATTATTTTAATAAGGGAGAAAAACAAAACAAAACTGGGTGTTGTTTCCTCTTGAATATTCTTTATGGCTTTGGAATTTTGGAATGTTTTTATGTTTGAAATTGGATACTATTACTCTACCAAGGTAGTGTTTCAGTCTGCTGAAAGTGTGAGTGATGCATTTTCTTCGGATTACCTGTTAACCCCATGATTCACATTTAGACTGTGCTTTTGCTTTTAGGAAACGAGCCACGATTTGCACCACAACCTTCATCCATATAGTTTGTTGCAGTCAGCTATGACTTTAGCATTTTATGACCACAGTAAGCAAAAAGCATTAACAAGCCCTCTTCAAAAACATGTACGTGTAATTTAAATAAGAAAAAAAAAATTGTGAACAGGCGAAACATTAAAGATGTTACCTTCCCAAACAAAAGAGGACAAAATGTTTACTGTGTTGACAAGGCATGTAAGAAATCAAAGAACATTTAATCTATAGGACAGTAAATATTTAAAAGGAATACCCAAGCCTTGCTACATTTTACCTCTTTTGTATTTTTCTTGACATGAATAAAGACTTTACCGCCACAAATTGATGCACTGTCACATTTCTTGCATAGTACCTAATAGTACACAAGTACTTTGACTTGTTTGATAATTATAGTGGGAATTTATGAATGAAGGCACGAGGAACATTAATATAAAAGTGACCAATGTCTAAATGACAGAATGCAATCACTTTAAAAGACATCATTAGAAATGTTATACATTCCAAGTCTGAAAAGGGCTTGAACCTTTTTATTATCTACCATGTCACCAGCGGTAAGATGAGGAAGAAGATACTTTGTGCCTATCTGTACCCCCAGTATGGCAAAGCTTTTAACAGAGAAAAAGTGTAATACAACAATGAAAGTATGAGACTTCATTTCAAATGTAACATCTTCCAGTTTCTGAAAACCCTAGAAGGCTTACCCCTACTTCTAACCCTAGATGTATAGCCACCAATCTGGTGGATGTTAAGAGGTTGCTGCCTTCATTTCTGATTCCGCCAGAAGAAGCAAGGGAAGAGAGATGGTTCCCATGTGCTGCTTCAGACAGACTTTGATGAAGTTGATCAACAGGACATACTGGAGCTTTGCTCCTGGGCTGCTGCCAGGCAGGAACTATTGGACTTAGGCTGGTCCTTCTGTTATCCACCCGGGTTGCCATCTGAAAGTGTGGAAAGCACACCACAGCCTAATCTCCTGATTCTGTCCCATACCTTCTTTATACATCAAGTGGCTCTCTTTGCTAAAATGATGTTAATTAATGCCTGCTCTACTGCTAACAAGTCCTTTATTTTAAATGGCATGTTCTGCTGTGAGAAACCTGATTTTATGTTTATCTCTGAGACGCGGCAGTGTGAGAACGAAGGCTCACATTTTTTAGAATTAATTTGCTGGGACAGTTCATTCTTCTGTGCACCATGGATTTCTGGCGAAGGAGGTGGGACTGCTATTATTTTCAAAGTCGTTTGTATGCCAGATGATCTTTTCCGGCTCTTATAGCTCCTTTGAGATGAGCATGATCAAAATTGGACAAGCTCACCCTTATATAATATTTTATTATATTGTCCGCCTGGGTCTGCTGCATCTTTTCTCTCTGACTTTGAAGACTTTTTATCTTCTATTATTAAGTTAATCAGGATTATCATGGTCGGGGTCTTAAACATTCATGCTGAAGACTCAGACAGTACTACGAAATTGCAGGACATACTTTGGACTTATGCTATCATCAACCATTTGCACTTAAATGAAGTCACTTTCAGTGACCATAAATCAGTCTCTTAGTGTTTCATTTAACTCAGTCCTCCTCTCAAGTTTGAATTAGGCAATTACCTTGTTCTATTGATGACTCTTATTTCTTCTGTCTTTAATTTTTTCAACTTCTTATAATGTTGAGCACCTTGTTCATTTTTTTTAATGAATACTGCCTTACCATTTTTTGATAAGGTTGCTCCTTACTAAATTAGACATCACTGTGTTGTTTCTTGCTCTAACCACTGCTCTGCCATTTCTCTGTTAAATATTTTAACTTGTGGAAGAAGTTGAACAACTATGGAAAACCACAAGTTTGCTTGTTCATTGAGAATATTTCAAAAAGCCTCTTCACTCTTATAGTGAGGCAGTGAAGGAGGGTAGATATTCTTACTTCAACAATCTCAAACCATAATAATTCCAGGGTATTATTTGATACTATTAATAGCATTGTTTCTCCCCCTCCTTAGCATGCTCTGTTACTCTCTGACAGTGATTGTAATTTATTTCTAAATCACTTTGTGAATAAGGTGACAGACTTGAGATCCAAAAGTTCCTCCCATTATGACGATATCCATCAGTGCCCTGAGTTATTTACTTCATTCTCCCCAATACACTTAATGACTTAGTCACACTAATGGGCAAGATGAAGCCCTCATCATCCTCATTAGAGACATTACCTCGTTCTGACCCATTTGGGACTCTCATTAACATTGGTATTTTGTTGTTGACCATCATTAACAGCTCACCGAGGCAAGGTTGTGTTCTTTCTTACTTTGATCAGATCGAGGTAATTCCTTTACTTAAAAAAACCTAATCTTGATGCCAGTTCTGTTGATAATTTGTCCTATTTCAAAATTGCCATTTACTATCAAATTATTAGTGATTTTATTGACTTCTGATCCAGGAAATTGGTCTGTACTCATGTTACTTTACATCAGTCCAGCCTTTGGTACTGTAGACCATAATATTTTACTTAATAGGTTTAAGATTTTGGCTGGTATCTCTGGCTCATTGTTAGAGTGGTTTTCTTCCTATTTATCTGATAGAATATTCTTTGTTGGTCAAGCAAGTGATGTTCTGCAAGATTAAGTCCTTGCAGAACTGGACTATTTTCTTTTTATGTTCTTCCTTTAGCACATGTCATTCTTTAATCACATGTGCTAAAGAAAGGTAGCCACATCTGCTCTTTTAATGACATTTCTTATCTTTTTTATGCTGATGACATCCAGCTTTCTTTTAAACTCGATAGGCTGCCCACACTAGTTTACTGTCTATCCCAGATAAGGGACTGGCTCTCCAAGAACTACCTTGTTTTAAATCCCAACGAGACTCAGACCGTGATTATAGTTTCTCTGAAAATCCAAAAATCAGTCAAGTGATTGTTTCCTTTTGCTCAACTGCTAAATCCAGCATTTGTAATCTTGGTGTAATATTCCAGTCTGAGCTTTGACTCACATGTAAAATAAATTTCACATTCCGTTCTCATTAATTTATAGCTTGCATTTGAGAAATGTTCTTTGGTTTCTTCAGTTAAACTGAAAAAAAAAAAAGCTGTTTATGTCACTGTGTTTAGATTACTATAATGCCCTTTTTACTGGCTTAGAAAAATCATCTCTATACAAAATTTTGCAGCCAGACTACTAATGCATTCAAGTAAGCAAGCTCGTATTTATACTCTTTACACTGGCTGCCAGTGGATTTTAGGATTTGTTTTAAAATTCTTATACTTATATATATAGAGCACTAAATGGACAAGCTCCAGTCTATTTATCCCATCCTTAAACACACTGCTGCTCACTCTCTTCAAATCCAGGCTCAAAATTTGTTAGTTGCTCCTCGCACGAGATTAAAGACTAGGGGGACAGAGCCTCAGTCTGTGGCACCCAGGCTTTGGAATAATCTCCCGCTCCAACTATGTTTAGCTGACTGTGGACTCCTTCAAAAAAAAAAAAAAAACCTGTTGAAAACTTTGTTTTGTTTTTTGAGATTCTTATGGATATTAAATGTTTTTGAAATGATCTATTTACTTTTATTTATATTTCTACTAACTATACTTTAATTACTTGTTATAGGCCTACTTTTATTGTCTTTTCCTAGTTATTTTATTTTATCCTATTTTATTGCACAGTACTTTGCCACTACATGTCTATGCAAAGTGCTTTATAAATAAACTTTACTTACTTTAAGCAGCTAACAATACACATTGACTAGGCAGAGAGATCGAGCTAGAAAGGATGTGTAGTACGTTAGGGTGATTAAGCATAGAGATGGAAATGTACTAACAAGCACAGAGAGTATGTTGACAAGATGGAAGGAGTACACGGAGAAGCTGATGAATTAAGAAAATGAGAGAGGATGGCCGGTTGAAAGATAGTGAATCAGGAAGTGTAGTGGTTTAATAAGGAGAAAGTGAAGGCAGCTATGAAGAGAATGAAGTGTGGAAAAGCAGCTGGTCCAGATAACATTCCTGTGCCCTAGACTTTTTGACCAGACTTTTTAACACAATTTTGGAGAGTGAGAGGATGCCTGAAGAATGGAGAAGTGTACTGGTACCAATTTCCAGCAATAAGGGTGATATGCAGAGCTGAAGTAACTACAGAGGGATACAGTTGTTGGGCCATACCATGAAGCTATGGGAAAGAGCTGTCAAATTTAGGTTAAAAAGAGAGGTGATGCACAGTGAGCATAAAGTATGGCTTCATGCTGAGAAAGAGCACTATGGATACAGTGTTTGCTTTAAAAGTGTTGCAAATAGAGAAGTTGAGTATAGAGAAGGTCAGAAGGAGTTGCACTGTCTCTTTGTGGATCTAGAGAAAGTATATGAGAGGGTGCCAAGAGAGGAACTGTTGTACTGTATGAGGAAGTCAGGAGTGGCAGACAAGTATCTGAGGTTGGTGCAGGACATGTATGAGGACAGCAAGGCAGTGGTGGTGTGTGGTAGGAATGACAGAGGCAGCGAAGATGTAAGGGAAAGAATAGTGAAGGTTGATGATCTTAAATACCTGGGGTCAACCATCTGAAGCAACAGAGTGCACAAGAGAGGTAAAGAAATTAGTTCAGGCAGGGTGGAGCTGATGGAGGCGAGACTCAGGGGTGATTTGTGACAGAAGTTAAGCAGCAACAGTGAAAGGGAAGTATATGGATTGGCATCAGTGGCACTAACAAAAAGACAGGTAGCAGAGCTGCAGATGCCAAGATTTTTATTGAAATCTGTACAACAAAGATACAGCACAGGTTTAGCATTTTGGAGACAAAGTTAGAAAGACAAGGCTAAGATGGCTCACACATGTGCAGAGGAGAGATGGTGAATATATATTGTACAAAAAGTTGAATATGGAACCACTAAGCAGGAGGAAAAGAGGAAGACCACAGAGAAGATTCATGCATGTAGTGAAGGAGAGCATGCAGAGGGTGGGTGTGATCGAGGAGGTTGCTAGGGACACCAATCTCTAAAGGGAACAACTGAAAGAAGAAGATATAAGCCATATAAAAAAAAAAAAAAAGTTATTAATTTAAAGGGGCAGCACTGTTACCTCACAGCAAGGAGGTCCTGGGTTCAAATCTATCATCTATGTGGTGTGTCCATGTTTTCTACGTGTCCGTAGGTTCACTCTGGGTACTCTGGCTTACACCCACAGTCCAAAGACATGCAATTAGTGGGGTTAGGTTAATTGGTGAGTGTGAATGTGAATGGTTGTCTGTCTCTTTGTGTTAGTCTTGCGACTGACTGGCAACCTGTTCAGTCAGTTGCCTCTTGCCCCTTGGCAGCTGGGATGGGCTCCAGCCCCCCCTGACCCTGAATTGGATAAGTGGAAGAAAATAGATGGCTGGATGGATGGATGGATTAACTGAAACTAACCAGTAAAAATCCTTTTATGTTTTTTACTTGAAAATGATCTTTAATGTTACCAGTTCAAGAGTAGATCTGTTATGCAGTGCAGAAATTGAGCTAAGCACACCTTTTTGTGTGTGTGTTAGCTAATGTGCTATAATTAAGTAGTGGTTTTGGATGTAATTTGTACTTAAAGGTATGATGGGATGTTACACCACATTTTCTTCTTTTTGGGTCGTGTAAACCAACACCAAAAATAAACGTGGCATTGACTTTATTTGCAATCAATGTGTAATTATCTTCACTGTCTGCCGTTTCAGTGCAGTGTCAGTGTGCTACTGCATTTTCTTATGTGATCTGCCTAAAGCAGAAAATCTTGCACCAGGATTTTATATTTTATACACACACACACACACACACACACACACACACACATATATACATACATACACAAACACATGTGAACTAAACCTTTTTTTAATCTTAATTATAATGTAGTATGATTAGCATTAATGTTGTATAATGTGTGATAATGTTTTATGAACAAATTGTAAGGATTTTTTTGAAAGAATATACACTGTGCCAACAGAAGGGTCAATATAAAACTGGCTACATTCCTTCTCTTGTTTCAGGCAAAAAGTGACTCTTAAGAATGAAATTACTTGACAAATGTGTCTTTTTGCTCACACTCTGCCAGCAGCTTGTTACTTTCATTAGGTACCTTGGAGCATTCTTTGTTATGTGTAATTTTGAGTTAGATTGTGAAAATGGCCCCAGGGCCTGTACTTATCAAAGGCTGAAAATTAGCTCCTTTCTGTCTAAAAAGAAGTTAATCGTAAAATCAGAAGTTTGACGTTTTTGGTTCTGGAATGACTAGTAGGTTCTACCTCAGCTCATTAACAAACAATTAAATAACTTTGGAGTAGATGGCATACGATGGCATGTTCCTTGCTATATAACCACTGATTATTTCATTTTGAATTAGTATCCAGGAGCTCATCACGTTGAATTAGTATCCAGGAATCCTTATAAGAGGTCCTACTTATGCTTGTCACCTAGTTTTCGTTTGTACTCCATCTCATCCCATACAATGTCAGCTGGGTAATTGTGGAAGCCAGGTCATCTCCAACTCTCCAACGTGCTGCTTCTTGGTTAACAAAACTCTCACAAATCCCAGAGCTCTGTTTTGGTTCATGCTTTTGGCCTGCTGAAGAACAAGTGATTATCCCTCTAAGATCAGGCAAGAGAGGAAGTAATATGTCTATAGGACATTGTGGTACCCATGCTGCTTATACTGAAAGACACAGTCATAAATTGTATGCACTGAAACACTTTAATAGAGCACCAAATGCTGACAAAAGATACAATGTACAACACATTATAAAATACCAGATGCACTTACACCCTTAAACATATATCTACACATCCCTACTGCACAATGAACAAATTGTTCTGTCTTACACACACACACACACACACACACACAGACAGTTGCATATTCAGGCTGACATGGTGTATCACCGGTTGTTTGTTTGCCTGTGATTATCAAACCCACTCATGTTCTATTTCTGCAATGCATTAACCTTTGAAATCATAGCGTGTCCCTCAGACGCACACAGCTTTCACTGACATCAGTGAGCAATGCAAAAAACATAGTTACCTCTTGGAAGCATGGGAGAAATTTGTGTGTCATACATTCAACTTCTCAGAGCACACTGATACGTTTTGTGGCTATTCTGGTGATACTCACTTTGGCCCTCATTTGCTAACAGTGTGTGCACACAAATCTGTGTGTAAATCCTGGAGATGAACGTTTCACACCCAAATCAGTGATTTATCAATATTTTCATACCTGAATTTGTTTGTTAGAAATGCCTCCAACCATGCATATGAGCAAATGATGAATGCCTACCTGTCTTAAGAAGTTTAAACAAGTCTTTGAAATGAAACAACAACAACAACCACTATTAAAACTACTCCTATTACTACAGTGCCTTGCAAAAGTATTCATCCCCCTTGGCATTCGTCAGGTTTTTTTGCCTCACAACCTGGAATCAATATGTTTCACAATGACATTTCATGTGATGGATCTGCACAAACTAGGCTGCGTTGGTGAAGTGAAATGAAAAAAAAATATAGAAAAATGAATTTTTAATAAATTAAAATCTGAAGATTGGTATGTGCATAAGTATTCAGCCCCCCAACATCAGTACTTTGTAGAGCCACCTTTACAGCTGCAAGTCGCTTTGGATAAGTCTCTATGAGCTTGCCACATCTTGCCACTGGGATTCTTGCCCATTCCTCAAGGAAAAACTGCTCCAGCTCCATCATGTTGGATGGTTGTCGCTTGTGAACAACAATCTTCAAGTTTGACCACAGATTCTCAATTGGATTGAGGTCTGGACTTTGACTAGGCCATTCCAACACATTCAAATGTTTCCCCTTAAACCACTC
>VUQS01029051.1:0-11243 GCA_015108495.1 Heterochromis multidens | reverse complement strand
GAGTTTGGAGTGTGACTGTTTGAGGTTGTGGACAGGTGTCTTTTATACTGATAACGAGTTCAAACGGGTGCCATCAATACAGGTGACGAGTGGAGGACAGAGGAGCCTCTTACAGAAGAAGTTACAGGTCTGTGAGAGACAGAAATCTTACTTGTTTGTAGGTGACCAAATACTTATTTTCCACCATAATTTGCAAATAAATTCTTTAAAAATCAGACAATGTGATTTTCTGGATTTTTTTTTCTCATTTTCTCTCTCATAGTTGAGGTATACCTATGATGAAAATTACAGGCCTCTCTCATCTTTTTAAGTGGGAGAACTTGCACAATTGGTGGCTGACTAAATACTTTTTTGCCCCACTGTATGTGGTCTGTACAGAAGTTTTCATGGGGACAGTTGGTCAGAACAACTAGAAAGAAACACTGGCCTCAACTTGAAGCTCACAGCATAACTTAATTGTCTCATACTGGACCACAGCATATATCATCACACCCATAAGAGTTTAATGAGCAGGTATAGGCTTCAGGTTGTGTGTGTGTGTGTGTCTGTCTCTTCCAGCTGTATGTCGTAATGTTTGTCTGGCCATCTGATATTTGAGGGTGTGACATGGATTATATCCTGAACGCTGAGTCAGTCACACACATTTTTTTCCACTGTATGGTGAGGCTTTTCCTGCCCTGTGTTAGCCTAATTATTGTTTCCTGTTGAGTCAACACTCACAGTTACACAACCAACCACACACTCCACACTGCTCTGTTTCTGATTAGATAGCTGTTAACGCTGTGTCTCTGTGGCTCCTTTAATTACAAGTTGTATGTTTTTTTTTTTTTCTCTACACCAAAAGTGTATCAGCTTGTAAACGCACATGTAAAAGAACCTTTTTCTTTCTGCTCTTTATCTTCTTCACTTCTGTTCTGTTCCCCCAATTTTTTTTTTTTTAGCTTTTATTTTCTTCTGTGCGCTTCCATTTTCCTGTTTTTTGTCTTTTTTCTTCTTCTTTGTTCTCTATCCTCACTTTTCCTTCTGTTCTGTCTTGCTTTGTTCTTCTCTCTCCTCTAACATTCTCCTCCTCTCTCTTCAGGCCAGCTGATTTCTGATGATGTCTCAGAGATTTTTACCCGCTTCACTAATGACTTCATCACCCGTTACGGAAACACGCTCTCCACCAAGTCAGCCGGTGCCCAGTATGATGACAGTTATCTTGGTAACTACACAATCACATACACACTTTCAGTCACATTTTCATAACCTCTATGTTTATGTCTTCCCTGACTGACAGAGGTTGTATAGAAATCTATGGGAAAATGACCTTTTGGCTCATTTGCTACGTGACCTCAGGAAACATTTTCTTGATGAGTCGCTAGTTTCAAAATTTACAAAGTGTGTTGGTATGATCATTTTGTATATTATGGTCCTCTTTAGAGTCAAAAAAGGTAATAGATCAGGATGTGCTTCAGGACAGGCATACATTGTGAATGACAGGGTGCTACTGTATGATCCTGCAGTATTCCTCAGTTTCTCAGTCACATCACTCTCATCTCACTCATCATGTCCAGTTTAAAAAACAAACCAAGGCAGCAACAGGAAAAATGCTCAGCTTGAGGCTTCACAGGACTTGGGTGAGATCCATCTTTTGCACATAGTCTGTGGTCCTCATAGTCTACAGCCTGGTCCTGGTATGAAGAGATACAATTTGTTACTTGAGGTTTCTACGTGTGTAAAGCTAAATAAGTGTCATATATAAAACTATTAAATCAAAGTAATACAGTACAGCATTTACACAAAGTGCAACGTGGCCTGTGAAAGCTTTGAGAAAGACTGCAAATGCAAACAAAAAACTTTTCTGTGATGTTGATGTGTCTGTAAAATACAATATATACAAAGACAAATTCTTATTCAGAGGTCTGTATGTCTCTTTAAACATGTTTTGAGAGGATCAAGCCTTCACCAAGAACATCTAGATAACAGCAGGGTAGTACGAAAAACATGTTTGTAGACTCACTGTGAGAATCCATGTTTCTGTGTTCACAGGATACTCTGTGACAGTTGGAGACTTCAATGATGATGGAAAGGAAGGTAAGAGGAGGGTATTTGTAACTGGTGGAATAATTGAGGGAATTTGTGTAATGCAAGTAACCCCAATGTGAAATGTACACACAGTTTATTCAGAAAATGCCCAGCTTGCCTCTTAAAGCCACAGTAAATGTAACGGTTTTAGATTGTTGGATAAAGCAAGTCATCTGATTTTATAGATCAAACAACAAATGACATAATCCATTTACAAAAATATTTGAAGCAGTATTGATAACCAGACTGTGATTGACTATCTGTGCAACTTTTTACGCTTCCACAGATTACGTGACTGGAGTACCCAGGGGGGATAAGGCACTGGGTTACGTAAGTGTTAAAAGCTCACACCTCTCACACCTATCTGAACTATCCCAAGTTATGACTGTTGTCCTAGAGCTTCCAGAGTGCAGGACATGCATATTGCAGCGGCCAGTCTGTGGTCAGTGAGTGTGCTTACCTCAAGGTAAGCAAAGTGGTCCATAACATCTAACCAGCAATTAGCAGCTAGTGCTGTCCTTCAGATATTCAGTGTCAATCTCTCAATCTCAAGCTGCAAGTGATTGGATGATTGGTGGTTTCAGTTCATTTGGTTGTATAGATACAAAGACTAACTTCTTGTCTCATTAGATCACAACCATAGTGCTCTTTTCATTTTGTTTATTACAGACCAGCACTTTAAAGACTTAGATCTTTTATTAAGAAACACAAGCTTACTGTTAAATATTAATCAGTATTTCTCTCTATGGCTTGAGATTCCTTTGCCAAAAAATAAAACAAAACAAACGAAAGAAGAAAAATCAGCACTGTTTGGTATACATTGTGTACCTTGTTTCTATAGAAAAGAAGTAGAAAAGAAGAGCCATAATGATACAGATCTCTTGTTGGATACAGTTTTGCTGTTCAGAGTGATGTCCAGGATTGTTAAATTAATTAATTAATTGTTGGAGGTAAGGGCATAATGCAGCTGATGTAGGCTATTTTAAACAAGTCAAACTTCACAGTGCTGGGAACAAAGACTCAACAAAAACAACAGTTCTAATTTATTTTGGGGATCTTGCTGGCTTTCTTTGATTTGATTCTGTCACCAGAATGCACCCAAACCGTGATGTAACTGTGGTGTCCTTTCTAAATTGTTCTGTAAACCTAATGTTTAGATTCTAACAAGGCTGTTGCAAAACAAAAAACAACAAAAAATACTGTCTTCAGATGTCTGAGGTATTTTCATTTGAGGCCCAAAGAGGTAATACTTGTCTATAATTGAAAAAGGCAAGGATTACAGAGAAGTTATACAACTGACACAGATTTTTTTTTTCTCTGTTCCTTTCACAATAATCTAGTAAACCTTTAGAGGGGCCTTACCCTTAGGTTGGGAACCATTGGAGAAAGCTAGTTTCAATAGTAAAATGCTGCTGAAGCTTTGGTGATTCTGTGTTGTTACTGTAAACTTTTAATGTCAATGACAGAAGCTGAATTTCTTCAAACGTCGCATTAAATTTACCAGATAACATTTTCACATCTGGATGTTGGATCTGAGTACTTACTCCAATGCTGCAAATTAGTGTGCATCATTCACAGGGTGATGTCACGGCTTGTTTCCTGTGTGAAACACAACCCTGATTTGTAGTCCTGTTAAATCTTAGACTTTGGATTAGCTGGTCAAAAAGTGGCATGAATGGACTTGTGCAGAAAATACTTTGCTATTGTTACATGCACAGCAGGACTGTTAAATAATAAAACCATTAATAATGACTTCTTAAAGTGACAGCTGATGTTCTCAGTTTTTTTTTGTTTTTTTTCTTAATGTTTTAGGTGAACATTTTTAATGGCCTCACCATGGAGTCCATGATCAACTTCACAGGGTCACAGGTGAGGTGCAGGACAGCAGTGCTCTGCATAAAATGTATGTAGCACAGAAAGCCACAGCTGCATGTTTCAAGGGGGGTTTGTCACAGAAGATTTAATCAATAAAACAACCAGGGGTAGAGAAAAAGAAATCAGCCTGTATTCTAAATCAAATTACAGATTGCATGCCACTAATTACATTTATTTGAAAATGTTGGAAGTCAACACGAGTGTGCGTTTCACCACCTGAAGGGTGTACGGTGCAGGCACTGGAGAGTTATTTTTAGAGAAAACAAGCATTTTAATTTAACAGCTTGTACTATACCGCTTTGAAACCGTTACTGTACTATACCACTTATTAATCAGCTGCTAAGTTAACCAACAGTCATTTTCAAGGAGCTGTGATCCAGATAATATTCTATTATTAAAATGTTCAAAATGATTGATAATGCAGACAGATATGTGTTATATTCCGCTACACAGAAAGCATCTCGGGGAGCTGCAAATGTGTATTCGGTTTGCTGTAAAACACCAAAAATGTCAGTAAAATGACGTGAACAGAGCAGTTCTATCTGCTACCAAGAAGAAAAGTGTTAGATAACTTTTAGTGGTGGTCAGTGTCAGATGGTAAGAAGAGCTGCTATTGTAGCCACTGTATTATTTTTTTATTGTTACGAAAGGGGTGTGAGGGAACCAGGAGTTGGATCTATTGAAGGTATAGAAGATCCAGTGAAAGCTGAACTTAAATCAAGATGTAAACTCCTCCAGATGCAGATAAAGAACAGAGAGGGAGAGAAAAGGACAGAGAGGGAGGAGGGTGGGGAGGAAAGCAGGCTGAGTTAATGAGTTCCTCTTTATTTTCCTGCCTGTCCACCATAACTCGCCCTCTGAACCTAGTAACCTCTTTTTTTTATCAGTTTCCTGCTTCTCTCTCTTTAAAGATCTGCCTCTCAGTATCTGTTTTGTTTACATCTGCGTCTCCCTCACTTTAAACCTCTCTGTCCCCTCAGTTTTCTTTGAATCTATCTTCCATTTATGTGATTTCACCTCTGATATCATGTCTGTCTTGTGTTAGTCACTGGGTTGTGGTTGTAAAACTGCCTCTTATTTCACTCAGAAACTGCTGATGGACTCTGTGTTTCTTTACAAGGAAAAACATCATTCTAGTCTGTATCAGAAGTGCAGCCAGAGATTTGGGTGGTGGCTTTCCATGGTGTTAACATTACAACTGTTGTCCCTCTTATCTTGTAGATGGCTGCCTACTTTGGACATTCAGTCGCTGCTTTTGATGTTAATAATGATGGGTGAGTCTGTGTTTGTGTGTTCTCATGCAATTTCCCAGTCTGTGTTTTAAGACAAGTCTTCTAACAAAGACGTTCAATAATGTGCTGTCTTTAAAACTGAAAATAGAAGCCTGTATAGATAACCATACAGCCCTGTGCCATCCAGTGCAGTGAAATCCACCAGAATTCATGGCATAACAGTTTTTTGTCACCATACTGTGACAATAAGATGACAACATATTTCCACTAAACTGAGCCTTTCTAAGGAGTTGGTAGGAAGTGGTGGCAGTTGAGGGTGGGAAGTCAAGTGCAGTGGTCAAACTCTTTTTTTTTTTTTTAAAGGCAGTCTGTATTATTGCTGTGTTTTGCTGCTATTCATGTGTCAGTGTTATAAGTTATAAGTACAATGAAATATTCATGGATCTGAAGTTGAAAAAAGTCTGGTGTTCTTATGATGTTTGTTTCATCCATCTGTCAGTATGATGGATCTGTTTGTTGGAGCTCCTCTCTTCATGGACAGAGGATCAGATGGAAAACTGAGGGAGGTGGGACAGGTAGGCACACAGAGCATTCATTGCTTATGTGCATACATGAATAAAAGTGCACTTTTATAATAATATAATAAAAATAGCTATAATAATTATAATATATATATATATAATATAATAATAATTAACTGCTGGATGCCAAAGTGTGAAGCTATTTAAAATATTAATATGTAATATGTAACACAGGTTTTAGGCAAAGTCAGAATCTTTGTAAAATGTGAGCAAAATATAAAAGAATGTGGTTTTTTTTGGTAGTATTTACTTCCCTGCCTTCAGTTTATTACAACCACATGTGTGTTTGTGTGTCTTCTCCAGGTGTCTGTGTATCTTGGTCGAGGGGGATTTTCCTTCCAGCCAGCTCAGATGCTCACAGGGTCAGAGGGTTATGCCAGATATGGCTCTGCCATTGCAGTGCTAGGAGACCTGAACATGGACGGCTACAACGGTAACAAAGAGCAGCACACACACCCTCATATTACTCCTTTCTGTCTCTGTGAGGACCCTTAGTGTTCCTCCTGAAAAAAAAGGAAAAGATTCTAAAGTGAACCTCAAACCAAATCAGAGGCCTCACGCATCCGTTTGACCATGAAGACCAGTTGAAATGTTGTCACTACACTGGTTTAATACTGAATTTTGTCCACAAATACATAGATGTGTATACAAACACAGAAACACTGGTATCTGTGAGCCGGTATCTACATCACCTGCTTTGCACCCTGACCACTGTACAGTAATTCTTTACCCACCTCACATCTCCCTCGACTCTTCTCTAGATGTGGCCGTCTCTGCTCCTTATGGAGGCCCCAACCATAATGGCTTAGTGTACATCCATAATGGCAGCCCTCGGGGGCCCAACCCATCACCATCCCAGGTAAATACCACAATTGCCGCTAACATTCACTGTATTTATGTATAGTCTAGTAACCACCTTATAGTCAGTTTTCTATAGAAATCGGATTTTTTAAATTAAATTAAACTATGTTTCCTTTTTTGTAAGACATTTGTTCAATGTTTATGGTGTGAAGCAATGTGTAGTTTCATCTTTTCTTGGACTTTGAAATAAATCGTATCAAACAGTCTGAGAAGTGAAAATCATCCACACCCTCTGAAGCAGTCAGAGGGAAAGAAGATTGAAGCCACTGATTCTAACCTCAGATCTGGACTGAAAATTAACATAACATAAAGTCTTTACTTAAAGTTCATCTTGAAGCTGTTTCACAGTTACTCTTGGATTACCTTAAATTCCTAAGTGGAGACTGCAAAGAATGAGTGTAAGAGCTATTTTTGTTCATTTGTAGTTTCACTTTCAAATAAGCTGATTTGGATAACCAGAAACTCTGTGGTTGTCTGACCACCATGCTGCTGCTCACGTGGATGTCACCCCCCCCACATCCTCCCAGACATGTCGGTGTGTTATAATTTTAAACAGAAAGGAAGTTCACAACTGCAGCAACAAGAACCAAAAGAAAAACTTTAATTTGACATGTTTGCCTTGTCTCTCAGGTCCTGCAGGGCAAATGGGCATCCAGTTACATGCCTGCTAGCTTTGGGTACTCCATGACTGGAAATACTGACATAGACCAGAATGGATATCCAGGTAAAAACACACACACACACACACACACACACACAGAGAGAAACATGTACATGTAGAGAGGAACAGCAGGAGGCAAATGAATGTCAGTAGGGCTGCTGTGAAAAAAGCTGATGTGTGTTTCTGTCCTACAGATTTAATAGTTGGAGTGTTTGGAGCAGACAAAGCCGTTTTATACAGGTAATCAAATCCTTAATCTACACTGCGTGTGTGAGTGTGCTCCCCTGCTGTGGCTGTGTGTGTGTGCCTGTAATGCTGCTGATAGAAGCTGATGAGTTTAATGAGCAAGGCCACCTCTGATATCAAAGAGCTGCTGTTTTCATTCAGCTCCTACTGATTTTATAGATGCTATTATTGTTATTATTAGGACACGTTCAACCTACGTTCCCATGCTAAGTTTTTGTTCAGTTATATTCATGTAGTTATATCCTAAACATTTAGTATGTATTTACGTTAGCCTTTTGCACCCAATTGAACCCTTTTCATACAAAATCATACTCATTCATAACTGTGCAGAACACCCAGATGTGGTTATATTTTTACTGTAAACAGTATAAAAGGTGGACGTAGCTACCGTGACATTGTCGCTATCTTGGTGTTTTAAAACCAGATGTGACAAGTGAGGGTGGATCTGACTGGGAAACACTCACTGGCTAATAAGTTGAAACATCCTACAGTAAAATGCCCCAAATTTCAACCACAGCTATCACCCCCTGCTGGCCATTAAAAAGAATGCAGGTTTAAGCCATTTGGTGTTTACTTTTAAGACCCAGAAGCTACGCCCATCTTTTAAACTGAGTGACAACCTATCTGTATCTCTTGATGTCTGGTACGAATATATGTTTAGAAATCTGCCTTGAAATCATTGTAAAAAGATGCTAATTATGACAGCAGAAATTGCTGTGTGGATTATCTGTTGCTATTATTAATTTATTTATTCAGTATTTTCTATTATGCTCTCTGTTGTCTGTTTTTGTGTTGTGATGACTCAGTTACTGCAGACTAAATCTACCTATGAGTACAAATAAAGTAATTTGAACCAGGTTCTAAATACTTTTGAAAATAAGAGTGTCTGTCTTTGTCTGCCTCCACCACCTTACAAGGCAATTTCACATTTAGATTTTAAAATAATTTGTAAAATGCTAAAGTAAGAGAAATGAAGTTTTTGATTAGAGCTGCAACAGTTGATTAATTTGTCCTTCATCAAAAACTTAATCAGTAACTATTTTGACTATTTTGTCCTGCCTTTTAAACAAAGTGCCAAATATTTGTTGGTCCCATCCTCTCTTTGTGTTCGTTTGCTGATTTTCCACCATGGATAAAACACAAACTTCTAAAGCACTTAACACTTTTTACATGTTTGTATGTAAATCGTTTTCCTTCCAGTTAACATGTATAAATGAGTTTTATTACAACAAAAACAAAACACAGGGATGAATGCCTAACATGGTATAATTAATATTACACACCTCCCTGACCTAACCTCTGTGCATTGTGTTTGTCCAGAGCCCGTCCAGTGATCAGTGTAAATGCCACATTAGACATCACACCCCTGATCATCAACCCTGAGGAAAAGACCTGCACACTCTCTGGTACCAACACACCTGTATCATGGTGAGCTGTCACATTTCACCTGAACCACCCACTTTTAGTCTTTTCTGACAGTTTTTTTAAGCTGTCATGACAGTCAAGAATGGACAGGAAATAAATGTCAGTTGCTTGAGTGTATTTAAGTGTATTCTGATTACATAACAGGCTAGTTTTTACAGTTTTTTTTAAGTTGGGGCACTCAGTCCAGACCAGTTTTTGCAAATACCACAGGTTCCAAAACCACATATTTCCAGCCTGCACACATAAACACCTACAGTCATCCTTTGCTGTGACCTTGAATTTTTGTACATTTTGTAATATAGTCTGAAATTAATACAGGGCTGACACAGGCAGCTCCTCTGTATGTACTCTGTTGGCGTGTTTTGACTTTTCAGAATCCAAACCTGTAAAATCACTTAAAAGCTTTTCCTTTTCTTTAATAAAATATATGATAAAAACACATCATTATTAAACATCATTAATAGTGACTCCTGTTACAGTTAACTATGTGTTTTGCAGTTTTAAGGTGAAGTACTGTCTTAAGGTCAGCGGCCATGGGGCTCCAGACTTGCTCAGTAAGTAAATCTGCAGAAACTACATGCCATTTTCCCTCTGCAATATAACAAGAGTTGCATTAGTTGTGGCGGTGCAGCATTCAGATCTTGTCTAATAACTCCCCCAGCTTTCCGTGTGGACCTCATGTTGGACCGCCTGAAGCAGAAGGAGGCGACAAAGCGTGTCCTCTTCCTGTACGGTCGAACCTTTCAGTACTCCAAGAACATGACTGTGGCTAACGGCAAAGCGCCCACCTGTGAGGAGCAGCAAGTCTACCTGAGGGTGAGGAAGTGACACATTTTAGAATTACAGAAGAAAATGATGAAAACTGCTTTTAGACATGCATGAAAACTGGATTTCTGACCACACAGGTGTTAAAGAAAGTTGAAAGGATAAAATGAAAAAGCTTCCCTAGAATGAATATATAAACATGACTCTTTATTATCCTCTTGCTCTCTCAGGATGATCGTGAGTTCCGGGATAAGATCACTCCCATCTCGGTGGCGATGGAATACAGTATGGACTACCAGCAGGCTGCAGACAAAACGGGACTGCAGCCTATTGTCGACATGTCATCTCTATCTGACATCACCAAGCAGGTAAGCATGTGCAACTGTTCATGTGCAGTTTATTCAATGAACAAACAGCCATCCATTGGTGAGTGGTAGGGCCTTTTTTAGGCGTGTTGGCATGTAGAGAATGATAGCTTACAGTTTTTTTTGACAATGAAGGCTTTATACTATATGACTGATTTTATTTATCATTATTTGCTACTCAACTTTTTATTGTCTGTCTTCTTTTTTGTTCTTCCCTGTATCAGGCTCATATCCTGTTGGACTGTGGGGAGGACAACATCTGTAAACCTGACCTCAGGTTGACGGTTACGAGGTGAGAAATCAATTGTGCTTAATTTATGAAGATGCATTAATAGAAGAGAGTGTAACGTATGCAAGGAGTAAAGCCAAAACAAAGCCAACGCAAGTCAAACCAGACATTTATTTTCCAGTGAAAACGGGAAGGAAATTTAGGTAGAAATCAGATGCTCAGTTTTGTGTTGTTTGCTTTCCTTCAGCGACCGTGACCAGATCTACATTGGCGATGATAATGCTCTGACCCTGGAGATCACTGCTGAGAATCGGGGCGAGGGAGCCTACGAGGCCGAACTCCACGTCTACCCTCCACAACAGGCTGACTTCACCGGTGTCGTCCGCAGTGAGGTAATGTCTCTGAAGCCTCAACTGCATTAAAGTCACTAAACAAAGGATGCAATATCTAATTCACTCCACTTTGCCCAGATTCAGCCAAAATCGGATTGATGTTTACTTTAAAGTGAGGAGACATTATTCTGGCATCTTACTTTGAGAAATAAAGCTAAAGAGTAAACCTTGCTAAAGAATGCAAAGTTCTTACATTGTGATAAAATAATAGATCAGAGTCGTTGATTATTTGTTCATAAAGTATTCCTACAGAAGCCAGTTCTTCACTGAGCAGTGTGTGTGTGCTCCATTAATAATGAGTGATGCCTTGTTTTCTACAGACTCTCTCTAGGCTGTCCTGTGCTTACAAGAAGGAGAACCAGACTAAGATGGTGGTGTGTGACCTGGGAAACCCCATGAAGGGAGGAACTAAGGTCAGTGATCACTGCATGTAAATCAGTAAGTGTACTTTAGGAGCTGATCAAATAGTTCTGACTAATGGACTGCAAACTAAGAGAAAGTTGAAGTACTCAAAGGTAGTGGTGCAGCTGGGGTAGGCTCAAGC
>VUQS01029050.1:188236-198988 GCA_015108495.1 Heterochromis multidens | reverse complement strand
GAGCTTGAAGTGCTTGTTTGAAGAGTTTGTCACCCAAACGACAAAAGGGAAGAATTTTTTTCCTGGGTGTCTCCAGGAGCATCTATCATGCAGAAATAGTTCTGTTTTTATTTGTCCAGATTTGAAATCCGGCCATTGCTGTGATTTATGCTGCCACTCCAGTTTAATGGAAGTTAATAGAATTATGTTTATTGTGCACAGAGCTTTGAAAAATGATTCTTAAATAGTTGAGTTTTTTTTTCACTATTATTATTATTAACTTTAGCCTTGGTGGCCTGAATAAGCCACAGAACACAGTCACACTATTTTCTCATTACAATGGAATGGGGGGGGGGGCTAGCAGGAGTAATGGGGACATTGGTTCTGGATTGTGTTTTTGATATGTAAATAGAGGTTAAAGGCAACAAGGAGTGGAAGAAGAAAAACAACAAGACAGCTTGATTTATTCCATTTGATTTTTCAGCACAGTGGCTCACATTCATGAATCTTAAAAGCCAAAAAATGTGTTCACTGAAACGAGATGTTGTTCCACCTAACCTTCAAAATCTGGATGAAAGGGTACAAAAAGAGGAAAAGTGAGGAATCTAGCTAAGCAAAACTCAAGTTCCTTCCAATCCTTTCGTATTTCTTAAGCATCCTCTGTTATCAGACACAGCTAAATGCAAAGAAGCAGTAGAAGAAGTAGAAGTTATAAGTCTAAATGTGTTCAGTAATGTCTGGTCTCTTGGGTTTAATGTACTTGGATTAAATTCGTCAATAGGATTTTTAATTTAAATTGCAACAAAATGAATTATACTTACCTACTTTATATTTAGCAGATGCTTGGATATTTTTTCAACCTCTTTAAATTCATTGGTCAAGTTGTGGGTCTAAGACAAAACTCTCCCAGAGGGATAAAGAGAGCACACTGGTTTTCAGAAAGTGCCTGGAGCTGCAGCTGAATACTGCTGGGATGACAGAGTGACTGACAGACAGACAGACAGACGTACTGCAGTCGTTAAAGAAAAATGTCTGGAGGGAGAAGTTGACAATACAGACCAGGCACCGTGAGAAACTTGTGAAGCACTGGTTGCTGCATTAGTGTGAGTGCTTGATGAATGCTTTTGAGTGACAGTGTTATGACTGTATATGTTGTTAGACAACTGGAGTTTTCGGTGAAGCCTGTTTTCCCAGTTCCTCCACCCAACTCTATGAATCACATTAGTCAGGGAATTGGCTTATGTCACGATAATTGTGTCAAAAGTACTATCAGTACTTCAATATTGACAGAGTCCCACTCTGGTTCTGATCATGTGATTAAGCGAGAGCTCAGAATAGATCATCGGAAGGCGGCTGCACTCATTCAAACTCTTTCTCCTGTCCTGCAGGTGAGAAGCCGTACAGGTGTACGTGGGACAGCTGCGACTGGCGTTTTGCCCGTTCGGATGAGCTGACGCGTCATTACAGGAAACACACGGGCGCCAAACCCTTCCAGTGTGCGGTCTGCTCACGCTCCTTCTCCCGATCGGATCACCTTGCCCTGCACATGAAGAGACACCAGAACTAGCAACATTTTGCACACACGCTCCAACATACAAGCACTATCTTGACAAACATAAAGCACCCACTCTGTGTCCTACAGCTACATTGTCATAAGCTGCCTGATGCAGAGCGACTCTCACTGACATCACAGCTCTTCCTGGTGCTGCTGTCGTGTGCTAAAACACTGCGATAGCCTAAAAAAACATGTTGCTCTTAACGCCAAGTGGAACAATTTGGAGGTTTTAAAGTAGGAAGACAGTGGCCAGGTGATGTTCTGGTCCCTTAACCACCAGATACGCATACTATAGATGTGTTTGGGCAAATAAAAAGACGAAAAATAATAAAAAGTCAATGGCAGTCCATGTGGACTCTTAGGTGTGACTGGAATGAATTAAAACAGCATCTTTTGTCTTTATTCTAACATAGAACTGGCTTAACTTTCTTTTATAAAGGAGAAGCTTTTGTTTGCAAAACTAGTCAAGCCAAATCTTTGTTTACTCGTTGATTTGTTAGTTTCTCTCTATAACTGGAATATCCAGGTTTTTATTTTTTACCAAATCCTTAGATTTGCACTAGAATTGGTAATGTAAGCCTCAGCCTTTTTGGCCCAAGTATCTCATTCACCACTGGAACGATCATTATCACTACTGGACTACATCTCTGTGTGCACCACACAAATCATTGCTGTTCAGATATTAAAAATTGAAGACATTTATACTCTGGAGAGAGGGAATAGAGAGCAGGGAAAAAGTGAGAGGGGGGTGGAGATGGAGAGGGAGACTGAGAGGGAGAAATTTTTGATTTTAGAGAGAGGAGATTGGAAGACGATTGAAAAACAGAGGGAGGTGGATGGATGCTAAAGAGCAGCAATTAGGTGATGAATTATTCAGGTTGTCTTTTGATGGATTTCCAACTAGAGAAATGTAAGCAGAACCCATAGACGTGTTCTAGGACTCATTCAGTTAATACAGAATCGACAGTATTTGATGCACAAACTTGAATGTGCACTGAAGTGTCTTCAAAATGCAGCATGCTATTACTGTAGATCAATCTCACCCAGCGTTTTACTTCTGTTAATTGTTTTAACCAAAGCATCATGTTCATCATTGTCAACACCTTATTAAGTGCCTCTTTCTCTCATTTATGTGTTTTTTGTTCTCTAGAAGCAGAGCTGTGATGAGTGTAGTCAATCGTTTTAAAAACATGGTGCTTTTTTAAAAAAAAATTCTAAATCTGTTAAATCTCTAGGTTCAGCTTTGAAACGGTAAATCTCTTGAAATTATCCTTGTGGTAATGTAACAGCGCAGCTCTGGCCACTTCATAGACATCCTGGGCTGCTCTGGCTCTACAGAGTTATCTTGGCTCTGTCAGTCTGTCCACTACTCATGGACATGTTTTGTTAAAGGACGGGTTCACTTCGTTTGGTTCAGCTTCACAAGTTGAAGTTGTTTTTTTTTTTTTGTTTTTTTTCACAGAATATGTCCCTTGCTTGCATTGAAATCACTCATCAAAGGGATCTCATCAACAGCCAACTCTTTTAATGTACATACGGACATGGAGTATTGTTTAAAACAAAAAAAACAAAAAAGTGTGAACCTATCCTTTAATGTACGCCTGAATGTCCATTTGTTGGTGAAATTTAGCCTGCACTTATAACTGTATTTGTTCATTCACTGCAGGTAGCATATCGATAATATAGCACTGTAATGTATAATGGTAAATCTGACTATTTATTTGATTGTGTAGAAGCAGGGGTTGTATCAAATCAACCGTCTTTTTCCCCAGCAAAAATGCCTTAATGTAAATATGTGCACTGTAAATACATTTTTTTGTTTCTTTGTTTTCCTCTTTTGTTATTTTTTTGTAAACAATAGGGCAAATAGAGGAAAAATGCCCCGCATCCAAAAATATTTGAGCCTTTTTTCTTTGTTTTGTTTTTTTTTCTTGTCAAAGCTATTTTGATGCCATTGTTTTATATATTGTCCTTCCAACAACTTATTTTATAGATCCTTTTTTTTTTTCTTCCATGGTAAACGTTCCAAAGACAAAAGTTGTTTTTCTTCAACTGAGTGAAGCTGATGCTAATAAAGTCAACTGACACTTTTACAGATGTGCTCGTTGTGCTGAAATTAATGGGCAGACGACTTCTTTCTTCTTGCTAAGAATGTGTCACAGTGATGTGGTAAAGTTAGTAATTTGTCTG
This sequence comes from Heterochromis multidens, assembly GCA_015108495.1. NCBI lineage: Eukaryota > Metazoa > Chordata > Actinopteri > Cichliformes > Cichlidae > Heterochromis > Heterochromis multidens. The sequence goes on along the minus strand of VUQS01029050.1, from coordinate 195,264 downwards.
TGTGCTTCATGTGAAAGCAAATCCATGCAGTGCAGATAGAAAGTGTGGTACCTGTGGGACAATAAACATGCCTGACCAAACAAGACAAACGAGACATAACCACACTTAATCTTTTATAATCTTAACAACATTTCTGTGGAAGTGCTGATCCTTTGTTTCTGGGCTTTTCTGCGGTAGGGCCAGCATACTTAAAAAGTAAAAATAGAAGGAGATAAGAAGGGAAGATGTGGAAGAAAGGCAAAGCACTCTTGTCCAGGACCTGCAAGTAACCTGAGGAACCCTTGCTGATCAACAAACAATAGTCCTTTGATATCCCAGCAAGAGACAATGGACAAGAAAATAAATCTGACCACCGCTCAAGGACCGTAGGGGAATCCCACTGTACTGAAATGGATGTTCAAACACGCATACACACACCATATGTTCTTGGTTTAAGTCATAAATGTGACCCAGGGTCTCTGTTGTAATCTACCTCAGATGTCAGAAAAGTGGGAGGTGGAGGGGAGAGAGTGAAAGAAGTGAAATGCAGAACAATCTAAACAAAAGAATCTCTGGGGGAACCCAATCAACCACTTCCGTCCTCCTACATCTTGTCTCCTTCTCCTCCTCCGCTCTTCTTATTTAATTTCATTTTCTGTCTCTTTGTCTTTCCATGCACCATATCCCCCTCTCCTCCCCGGTGGAATGTATTGTATGAAAGTCCAGGGGCGCTGCTCCACAGGTCAGAGTGGAGACTGTTCTCATAACCTGCTCCACTCATAATCTTTTCCCCTTTTTTTTAATCATGCACCTCTTTTCTCTTAAGTCCCCTCTGCTCCATAGTTTTCTCCACCTGAAACGCATAAATTTCAGTCAAAATCTTGATTTCTGTCTCTTACCAAAGGTTCAAATTATACAGACTATATCACAATGAAAAATTACAGGTGTTTTATGGGTCTGAAAATATTAATAAAGATAATTGAATGGCCCCCCACCACCAGCAGCAGCACACACACACACACACACATGCTCAATGGTGATGAGTGAGTGGGAGCTACCGGTTCATGTTTTGGATCAACTAAATTAATGTCACACATCTGGAAGAAGACTCCTGCCTGCTCCACCCTCTGCTGTGCTGCGTTGGTGTGATTCCCAGTTTCCCTTTGTGCATGTGTAAAAGTGTGTGTGTGTATGCTGGTATAATGTTTCCAGTACTCCTCTCTTGGAACAGACCACCCACCCAGAAGACCAATAGAATGACCACGGGGAGCCCAGCTAGACACAAACATATGCACACACACACAGACATATGCAACTCCCTCCAAAATCAACCCTTCCCAATATTCTCAGAATAGAACATGTTGTTATCAAAGATTGAAGAGATACCACAACAGCTGACATGCTGACACAAAGTTAAAGATAATATCAGAAATTGAGGAGGTTCTCATATCACGACGTTACGTTTATTTTTAAAAATGTTGCCTCAGGTGAACTTCTCAGCAGTTAGAAAACATTAGCAGTCTGAAATCAGATATCAGAGCATCATCCTGCCTGCTGATAGATCAGTCTCCATATGATGACAGCTATAGGGGAGTCTTGTGTGCTGTGCAGCCAAGCACTGTAGGGCAAAGAAATTCCAAAAGTACCAATATACTCCTCACTCTACAGGTGCATCCTGAGCCGAGACCAGTATTGCTACTGGTAGTTGGGTGGCACTTTACCATCAGTGTTTATCTCTGTATGTGACCATTACAGTTTTACCATTTCAGTCAGGCCAAGCCTGGCTTCAACTAAAGAGGAATTATTAACTGGGGAAAATAACCAACTGGCACCAAGACTTCCACTCTACCAGACACTACAGGATTGTTTAGAGTAAGATTTGTTAGTTTGTTTTAACCACTAAAACAACTAGAAGTGCAATCAGATTTACTGGTTTTACTCTAATGCCTTTACACATAGCGGCCAGCTGCCGGACTGACCAGTCATTACTACTACTGTTAGTTGATAACTTTGGTAACTAGCTACCTTGCAGACTAGGATTAATAACACAACATGTAATCCAAAAATGCAAATTGCAATGTGTTAATGTTTCAGTTAAGATTGATGAGTTTATGCTGTTTGAGATTTCCTAAATACAAGACAGTTCCCGATTTGGGAGGCATTTAAAGCAGTGACCATTTAAATGCACAGAAATTCATTTTTAAGTTTGAGTCATGGGCTTAAAGCCCACAGTCATAGCAAGGCAATTAAAAGTGAAGCGGTTTTCAATAAGGGGGAGAACAAAATTCACAGGAAAGATATGAACCTTATCTGAGGCTTCAGACATTTTTGGACTAAATGTTCTCTGTTTTTTTTTCTCAGACAGTGCTAGCAATAGAAAAAGGAGGACCGGTGTATCCTGCTTCTGGACTTCTATGATGCAACCTTTCACATAGCTTGAAGGAATTTCAGGGATTCAGTGCTTTCTCGTGTTTCCTTAGTTTAAAAAAAATAATAGCCAAAAACTGGGTGACAAGCATGGATGAATTCATACAGCAAAGTCAGTGTACAGAAATAAAAATTCACAAACTGCTCCTAGCAACTGAGTGCAAATGGTGTCAATGCCAGCATTAACATATAAGTCATTATTGATTGATTAGGAGAAAATAACAACCCTGTCCAAAAATTAAAACAGTGTTGGACTGGAAAATGTAGTGAAAGTCATATTGTAGTTCAGGCTGCTTACAACAGGGCCCATTGTCCCGGCAGATTCATCCATCCCTGGCATCGCCATTATCATGTGAATAGTTGATAATCAACAGTGAATTTCTAACCCCTTCACCAATCAAACAGGAGACACAAGAGGTTAGCTGACAGTACCATAACTGAAATACATTCTTAGCTGTTGAAATTTAGTGACCTTTCTTTCTGAGAGTAAAATATCTCAGACCACAAAAATATTATTAAGAAGTTCCAGCCGCTGTTCTGAAGGTTGAAGTCTTGTGTTATTGACAGTCTGTAGTTCTTTTGTTGATTTAGTTTTTCAAGTTCACACTTTTGTCACTGCCTCGCTGAAACAGCAAAGTTTCAAACAGTCAGTTGTCAAGGAGTTTCAACATGATTTGACAAATGACAAATGAGAAAAATATGACAATGTAAACCAAAATTATAGTCATAGTTCCTGTTGAAGGAGCACATTCTAGTAATAATTGATGGTCAGAAATCTGTTGCAATAGCCATGAGTCATCTTAGGCTAGATTACATTTATTCTCATGTGTTCCACCGCATGTAGAATGACTTCAAAGTTCAAACCCATTATGTTTCCCTGCATATCAGACAAATATCTTTGCACCTGCTAAACACTCAGGGCCCACTCAGGGTCACACTCTGAGTGGGGATACAACAAAAACCTTTTGCCATCACACTTGAGGTGTGACTCTGAGTGGTTCTTATCATGGGAAAAGAAAAGCTCCACAGGTTATACATCATCCACATACATACTCTTAATCACAGCTGTTTGGTTACTGTAAACTCCTAGGCTGTTGGATTGTACTGAAGGCCTCCCTGACCAAACAGCTAATAGTTTCTTCATGTTTTCTCACATTCTTTATCACTTTATAGATTCAGATTAGAGGTGATGATGCACATGTGGTCACCATTTGCTTAGTTGTACTGTCTTACTCGTATAACTGGAAGCTCCCCGGTTCAGTCCAACAGCAGCATATAAATTCATTAAATTCCCCACTAATACCAGCTTCAGCATCAAAGTTCAATAAGTTAAATAACATATAATATATACAGTATTTTACCATTGGTATTTTAACCTATATCTTGATGCTAATACTTATACTTTTATAGCATTTTGAATGCACAATTTTTCTACACTGTGCCACTGCTACTTTTTCACAAAAATAAATAATATATATATGTGCTTTTTATACCACTTTTGTTTAGGTGTTTATGTGTACTCTTCAATCAAACAAAAGCAATACAGACATGTTTCACGTTGTCATTTTTGGCTCTTCTGATAATGCACTGAAATCACTGTATTACAACATTTGATATGGTCCTACTTTTTAAAAAAATACCATACAGTCCACAGTCTAATAGTTTCTTAGACATTGCTTCTTGTTGTGAAACTGACCAAGACCAAACAACTACAATGTCTTTGTATCTTGAAACAATATTTTCTTGTATTCCTTATTGCAAACGTATTTTTTCTAAGTCATAACAGTGAGTTAAAAAAACAAAACTCCTAACCCTCATAAAGAAATAATACTGGCCACTGTCATTGTTTTACATATTAATACAGCTCCACTTCTGTGCATACCACATGTGTTACCAGTTAGTAAGTTATCTTTGATTCAAAGTGTCCAAAAGCCAAACTGATCTCGACCTTTTTAGACACAAGTGGCTGTGAAACACAATACCAACTTCAGCTCTGCATATGACTAATCAGAAACATGTAATTACACGTGTAAAGCTTCAAATATCCTTAAATGGAAGGGTGTGAGGGAAATGATACGCAGCAGTTGGTCAGTGGCCTTTCATATGAATGTACAGTAGACATTGACTTGAACCTGTGGCTTAAGAATGTTTTGTGTTTTTGTTATTGTTTCTGTTTGAGGAATTGATTTGTTCTGTTTGAGAGCAATCAATTGAGGAACTCTGAGGTCTTGTCATAACAAAACAACAACGAGAAATAAAGATTCTTTAAAAAAACAATAGTGCCATTGTTGAGTCTTTTGTTTTGAATGGCAAACACTCATCTTTGGTAGGCAAACTAATTCCATTATGTGACGTCCCAGTGAGGCAGAAGACAACCTGACATTAATATGTTCATGTGTTTTTGTTCAAACGTGCTCAGGAAAGATACAAATTAGGTTATTTACAAGCAAAGCAATACCAATGAGAAAACCTAGGTAATTTATGAGATAGATTTTTTTTAAAAAGAAAAAAAAAAGAAAAGAAATCTTCAAATCATCCATTGATATACAGTATACACAGAAATTTAAAAAAACATATGAAAGGGTTTATTAATAAATATATGTTTTTTGAGAAAGTTTCATAGTGTGAGAATTTTGAGAAAGTTATTAGTATGAGTCTGTGCTACTGACATTTACTTTTATATTTATTTTTATACTTTTCTTTTAAACCAATATTTATTTTATTGCCATTGTATTATTTGGGATTTTTACTTAGCATTGCATGTTTTTTGTTGTTGTTGTTCAGTGATTGGAGCGTTTTCATTATTGCATATTTTATTCTATTTTACAATGTCTTGTCTTTTGTATTATATTTGTAGCCTTATCTTATTTTTTTAAACTTTTTTTTAATTTAATAAATTTTTAGGTTAACATTATTTAATCTATTTTATATTTTTTTATTTATTTGGTGTACTCTTATTCTACTTATAGCATGAGTACAAATTTTAAAGTTACAGAGTGTAAAATATCACCGCTAGATGTCAGTAGATTGCAGATTGCAGTCAACTAAATTCTGTTTTCTTACCCCTCCCAATTCAAGTCAAATCATAGGTACAGTGTAGGACAAACATGTTTTAGTCAGGCAAGAGAGATCAAAAACATTCAATCTAGACTGTACCCCATAACAGCCATGGCCAGCCGGTGTGTTTCTACTATCATTTGTGTAAACAGGGACACTTGAGCCTAACATTAGCTGGCAAAACGTTAGCTTATAACCAGCTGTTGTTGTTCTTTGGCCGGCTCAGTGTCAGCTGTCAATAATTAATTGTGACAATATTGGAAATAAATAAGCATTTTTATGCACGTTTGCATGTATTAAAGCCCTGACTTCAGTTCAGGAGATGAGGCTTGAGGAGGAAAAGAAGGACGTTTTATTCACATGCCAGTTGTGTTGTCTCTTTCCTTTGCATTTAAGCTTCTTTGGTAACAGGGACCCCTTCTCAGATGATAAAACATAGGTATGGTCCTTCATATCTTGAGTCTAGAGATGAAGACACGAATTAAAGTTTGCCTTCACTGTACATAACTTCCTACGAGTTCCCTTCTCCTCCTCTTTTGCCATATTATGTGGCTGGTCTCTAGCCACATACATAAAACACCACTGGGCAGAACAGCGATGTCCATCTTATCCATGTTCAATATGGCGAGATGGACATCGCTGCTTCCACAAACCAGTGCCTGCTCCTATGTATTTTTAATGGCTTAATTCTAAATTTATGCAAATGTATCACTTTATTGGAAGACATAATTACACACTAATCAATGTTTATTTATGAGTACAATATTCTTTTTTTTATTAAAGAAACTCAAAAAACAATTTACTGTACCTTTAATTTATTTGATGTCAATTTTTGTTTATTGTAAAATTGCTTATTATCGCATATTATTTTTGTTATTCCTTGTTATGTCTTATTATCACCTTGTCAATCATCTGTGAAGCACTTTGAACTGCATTAACCTACATGAAAGGTGCTATACAAATAAAAGTTGATTGATTGATTCATTAATTCATTGACTGATGAAATTGATTGCTTTAAACAGAAAACAACATGCCTGAGTTGCTTTTCAGTTTGCTTTAGCAGTCTTGTTACTCTGGTTTGTTCTGTGATTCAAAGGTTAACCTTACCTTTGATTTTCAGTCAGGCATGACTGCAAATGCATAAATCACAAAATTGCAACAAAGAAAATCTGACATCATGTTAAGACTGAAAAATCATGTGAGGTGTTGGAATATTCTCAGAGTTTCTGGAAGCATCCTCCCGCCATACAAACACATGCATGTTTATGAGAAATAGAAACTTTATCATCTTTAGGAGTTAATGCCATTTATTCTGAGATAAGCTGCTTGAAAATAGTTTGTGCTACTGAGTGTGTGTGCAGATCAAACTGTACTGATACTGTGATGAAGTCATTTTCATAATTATCACTATTTCATACATTTATCTATGACATACAATACTTAAGCCAGCATAAAAAGCTGTTTGGTAACCCAACTGAAACCACATATGTTCAGTAATTATGATGGAAATTAAGATAATGGGGGGGGGGGGGGTGGGGGAGGGGGGGGGGGGGTTGGTTGTTTGG
>VUQS01029050.1:153351-188216 GCA_015108495.1 Heterochromis multidens | reverse complement strand
AATTGAAATGGGGGGGGGGGGGGGGGTTAGGTGAAGTGAGGTGAGGTTAGGTTAATTGGTGATCCTAAATTGTCGATAGGTGTAAATGTGAGTATGAATGGTGGTCTGTCTCTCTGTGTTAGCCCTGTGACTGACTGGCAACCTGTCCAGGGTGTACCCCACCTCTCACCCCGTGGCAGCTGGGATAGGCTCCAGCCCCCCCACAACTTGAATTGGGTGAGTGGAAGAAAATGGATAGATGGTGGTTTATTTTTTATTTCAAAGGGAAATTTTAAAGTTTGTAATATGTAAGCACCTACATATTACATGTCACAAACTAAATCTGTGAGTAATCTTGTGTTGGCTTGACAGCCTGTGTGGGAGTTCAGTGTGACCAGAAATGTTAGGAAAACGTTTGTCCAGTGAATAGAGGATGAGGTTTGAAATGAATAAATTCCCAGCACATAAACCTCATACTTTTAAATTTAGTTTATATTTAGCTATGGCCTGGAGGTGTATTTACAGTGGGAGGCAGAGTTCAGTATGCTACTGAGGCCATTCAACTTTGTCCAGTAAGATGTTGTATTGGTACACACTGGTATTTGATATTCAACTCAGTGATTTATGAAGACAGTTAAACAAGCTAACTTTTTTTTTTTTTTTTTACTGGTTTCCATTAAAAAGGCAGAAAACTATGGGAAGAACTCTCTAACAAGCAGCATGTACACTCACACGCACACAGACATGCAGACTCTTGTATCTAAAGGATAAGCACATAATTCTCTGTGTGAATAGATGTTACATAATGAAAAGATGTTCCTATAGCTTGTCCTAACCTGTCTGACCAGATACTACCCTGTGCAGATATTCTTAATGTGTGTGCTTGTGCATGTGAGCACTAGATGCATCAGGCAGGTTATAAAGTTTCGTAGGAGGAGAACTATGACATCTGCTGTATGAAAATAATCAACCCCTTCCACTGCTTCTCATTACCCCTCTTTCCTCCCGTTTTCTTCCGATGAGATAAAACATTATCCTATTATCCGATGAAGGCCTCTATCATGCCTGAATCCCCCTGCTGCTGCCAAAATATCCCCAAACACCTACACACAGTTACTGAACACATGGCTTAGGCACACACACACACAGAATCACACATCCCCTACCTCTCAACCCCCTCCTTCTCCATTCTTTCTTCTTTGGCAGCTGTGCGTCACTTAAACTATTTTCTATGAAAACTGGTATTCATAACTGCTGGTCATGATTCCACCCTTGAGTACTACAAACATTATAATGGTAACAGCTAATCTGTATGGTCCTGACCCTGTCCTGTTGTTTAGATGTGACCTGAGTGGGAGAAAAAAGGCTCCCTCAGCTTGGAGACATACAGCTGGGAGCCATTGTTTCCATGAGAAAAGAGTCTATCTATCTATCTATCTATCTATCTATCTATCTATCTATCTATCTATCTATCTATCTATCTATAAAATCCTAACTCATGATGAATCATGAGGGAGCAACCACAAGGAAATACGGCAGATAAGTGTTAGATCCCCTCTCACACACTCCTCCACCCTTCTGGAAAAAGAATACATGCAGCTTGCAGAGAGTTTCTCCACACCTTTGTGCAAAGAAGAGCACAATATTATGAAGTACTCCTAATTAGCATCATCCCTGCCCATGTCAAAAGTCCACCAGCAGCCTTATCTAGCCAGGCTCCTTAAAGCCCAAAGGCCGTGTGTGTGAAATCATTTTTCGTGTCAAAATAAGAGCCTGACATTTTCCAAACAGTTCTCTTCCAGGCACATGTAAGAGTGTTGCAATAGCGCAGCAGCTGGAGTGTAAAAAGAGTGTGGTTAATCATTGTGTATCACCCAGAATCAGCTCCGTTCTTTGACAAATAAATATATAACCAACCAAACAAACAAAAAAAAAGGTATGTGATGACAGTGTCTTTACATGAAATTACTCTTTCCAAAAATAGTTGCACCGCAATGGTGCATCCATCCACAGGTGATGCTTCATGACGTGAAGGTGACCTCACAAGATAAGACATGAATCAAAAACCATAAATACAATCATTAGAGTACTGATTACAACATAATGACATACATTAGAGGTGTGGGTGAATGTGTGCAGGGTTAAGAGCTTGATTAAAAAAGGGTGGATTGAGAATGTCATAACCTTGCACACATAGAGTGGGTGGAGACTCCAGACATTGTGGAGACAGAGGTTATATACTTGGAAGAGCATTTTCTTGTGAAACTCTGTTGTGTGTCTGCTTTTATATTTCAGATGAGTAATGTTTAACATCTCTGAAAACCATAGGTCTGTTAACACTATAGTCTAGGAAGAGGTTTACTAGTAGGCAATATTTATACAAGGACAACTTAAAAACACCGAAGTGTTTTGTTTTCCTTCTTTTTTTGAGTTTTTGACATAGTTTTCTCATGTCTTTATATTGGTACAATAGATGAGGTTTATTGAGGCCACAAGCTGAAACATGTTGGTCTCATAAGATAGTAAAAGTGTTGCTGGAGTTTTGATTCTTGATACTTAGCCTACTTTCACACCTTGGAAGTTGGAAAATACCAACCTTTATCTTAAAACACCATTTATTTCTTAATGAAAATCAGTGGAACATTTGTATACACTCTAATTACAAAATGCACGTGTTTATACACAAACTGTGCTTTACAAATCAAAGTAAATGTTCTTCTGTGCAATTTTTTTTAACAAGTTTTGGGATCATCCAGAAATAACTGCCAATAATTCATAATTCAATACATATTTACACCACATCATTTATCTCAAAGCTTTAGTGACAAGTTACTTTGCAGATTCATATTATTAATATAATATTAATATCAAGATTAAGATCAAGATTAAGTCATTCATAAGAAAGGGGAAAAGGGAGAAATGGCTGAGGTATGGAAAATTACACAAAAACTGGACAAACAAAGAAATCAGTGGCAAAAGATATTATAGAGTGATGAATCCAAATGTTGAAAATGTTTGCTCAAATCATCGTCAATATATATGGAGGAGGTCAGGAGAGAGGTACAACAGTGAGTGTCTACTCTGTCATGGTGTTGGGATGCATTTCAGCCAATGGTGTTGGGATGAAACATGAACACAGAAAAGTACCGTCAGATTTTAATCCACCATGCAATACCATCTGGAAAGCATCTGATTGGCAGTGGCTTCATTTTTCAGCATGACAATGATCCCAAATACACTACCAGTACAGTGAAATCATACCTGGATAGAAAAACGCATAAAGAAACAGTATCAGTCATGGATTGGCCTCCCCAGAGCCTGGACCTCAACATTATTGAAGCAGTGTGGGATCATCTTGTAAGAGGACGGAACAAAAGTCAGCCAACATCCAAAGAAGAGGTTTGAATGTCCTTTAAGAAGCCTTGAGAACTATTCCTGAAGACTACTTACAGAAATTACAAGAAAGCTTGTATAAGAGAGTTTACGCTGTATTGAAGAATCAAGGTGGTCATGCTAAATATTGACTTTGAAGCTCGTTAGAATTGTACACACTGTTTTTGAAGAAATTTCAATAAATCACTGCTCCTGTTTGAAAATATAAAGAAATGAGGGGTGTCTTGAGACTTTTGTACAGTACTGTATATACTGTGGGATATTTTATACACAAGAATATTCAAGTATAAGTAACTTGGAAAGTACAAAAGATGGATGGGCAACTAAAATAAAATCAACAACAGTGCTACAAGAAGCAAGTAAAGCTTGAAGAGTAAAATCTATAAGATTAGATCAAAAGTGAAGGAGCATTTAAAAAGATGAAAAAGAAGTACAAACAATTGCAAACAAATACATTTTCAAATTTGATGTCAGTATTGACTCTAGTCTTAGATTTGAGTAGTTTAGAGCTACCTAACATATGATAAACAGATACAGTTCTAAATGTGTGAATCTGAATAATGAGAATGTTTACTTTTGATGCACTTGATATTTTTTGATGGTAAAATATGAATGTAGCACTTTAAGTAACATTAAGTGAGTTCTTTTACACTATGGTATTGGTACTGTTACTGAAGTAAAAGACTGAGTACTCCCACTGCTGTTTATTGCCATTGTGAACATGTGACACACATCCTACTAGCAGACTTTCTAAATGTATTTATTACTGCTTGTTTTCTGGAAATATATCTATATATTCAAGCAAACTCTAAATTCTGCTAACAATGAAGAGATGAAGAAATCAGCTTGCTAAAAATTTAGCAGGCATTGCTGCTATTTTCCCCATTGTGTGACCCTCTATCTGTTTGCATCTTCACTGCTCAGGCCTCTCCTGTGTTTGTCCACCCCTGGGAGCTGTTCATGGTTGTGTGAACCCCAGAGACAAGCTGCTGCTCAGCGCTCAACTCTATTGATCTCCCTGTTTTGTAACTGCTTCCCCACAGGCTTCTCAGTTCTGTATAAATTATTATGATTCGTTCCTTCAGGCATGGGAGAAAGTCAGACCTGATTCATTCTCCGTCACTCTGTATGTTATTTCCCCTTTCTCTCACTCTGTTTTCCTCTCATAGACACTCATAGTCCAGCACACAGTAAGAGGCAGAAATAATATTTTTCTTGAAAACTTCTTGAACTCAGCAGATGAGAAAACATGACACTATTTTTGCCAAACTGTTTCTTCCTGAAGGTTAAGTTACCTCCAGCTTCAGGAGGTCAGCCAGACAGTCTGTTATTGAGCATGTCATCAATAAGGCGCAAAAATAATTCAATTATGTAGTCTCGGTGGTTCTCAGTCCAGTTATAATCCATTTACCTTCAGTGGTGATCAATAGGCTGATGGTGAGAGTCGCTATGAAAATTGAGATTTGCTGCCCTCTACTGGGTTTTTCTCTCCTTACATATTTTATTGTTAACAGCTCAGTTCTTATGTAGGGTATTCAGCTTTGCATTTGAACCTTCAAAGTCATTTTTTTCTGACAACTTTGAAAAGTTTGAAAAAGTAAAACTCATGAAAATCAGGGTCACTTTACCTTTAATCTTTTTAAAAAGTGAGCTTCTTCAGCACAATTTCTTACTATTCAAACCAAATAGTCTGTTAAATGAATCCCTGTGTTGCTATTTATCAAGCATGCCCTGTAATTTTCTTCTCGTAAATTAAACAAACACTGAGGTTATTTTATTTGGCCCTAAAAATGTTTAGAAATGTGGTTTCTAGCCAGATACTTATTCTGGATAGCATTGCCTTGGCCTCCAGTGACACAGTGAGAAATCTTGGTGTCATTTTTGACCAGGATATGTCCTTCGATTCGACATTAAACAAATATGCTATATGTACTGGTGTGCTATTTTTATATAAATAGATTATATAGTGCTTTTCTTCTCAGTTGAGCACTCAGAGCGCTTTCTACTGCAGGTCTCATTCACCCAATCACACAGCACTTTTATTCATGCCTGAGCACATTTACACACACACACACACACACACTTGGTCACTCTGACGGTTACATTGGGGGCAGTACCTTACCTAAGGATACTTCAGCAAGCAAAAAGAAAAGTCCTTCTGATTGGTAGACCCGCTATATCACCTGAGCCACAGCCGCTCATGTACATTATAGGACTACTTACTTTTACATTGCTAAAATTAAAGACATCCTGTCTCAGAGTGATGCTGAAAAGCTAGTCCATGCATTTATTATGTTGAGGCTGGAATACTTTAATTCTTTATTATCAGGCTGCTCTAAAGGCTCCCTGAAAAGCCTACAGTTGATCCAAAAACGCTGCAATGAGAGTATTAACAGTGACTAGAAAGACAGATCATGTTTCTCCCATGTTAGCGTCTCGTCACTGACTCCCTGTTAAATCCAGAATCAAATTTAAAATTCTCCTCCTCATATGTAAAATCTTGAAAAATCAGGCCCCCTCATGTTCATATTGAGTGCTGCTTATTTGCTAATGTATTGTGAAACTGCAGTGCACACAAACCTTTAAGTACAGGAACTCTTTTTGACATCAACCCGTTGCTTTCATTTTTGACATGACATGTTCTGCGCAAATAAAGTTGTTCTTTTAATAACATTACAGAGTTTCTTGGTTTTCTCCTTATTGCTATTCCCTACCCAAACTCTTAAAAGTGCTTCAGATTAATGTGGGGATGGAAGTCTTGCATTTAAACCCATTGCAGGGCCAGTTTTTCCACACACTCTTCTCTTCCAATTTCTACACTTTGGCCTTGTCGGTCCAATCAGCACTTAACATGTGAAATGTTGCTGTGGGGGCTTTACCACTCTGCAAACCTCCTCTGAGTACTTTATGGAAGAATTCATGTCAATTTTTGCCACCTAATCTGCAGAGAAAAGCAGGAAGAGGAAATGAGTCTGAGTCTACTCAAATGTTTTTGAAAGCCTGAGGGCTGACGGTGAATTTATTAAGTTTTATTGAATTTATTGACTTTAGAAAATCATTATTTTTGTAGGCAAAACAGCAATATTTCATTTCTTACATGACTGAGTAGAAAGACAAGACTAGATTATCACAGTCTGCCTTTAAGTAATCTTATCTCTTTACCACAGCTCTTCTTTTGAAATCTTATTAACATGTCAAAGCATTTAAATTAAATAACTAAATACTATTAAATAATACTGGATAAGAAACCATTTGTGTGACATATGAGGCCCATCCATTTTTCCCATGCTGTATGTGATTCAGTATAATACCTTCCATGACAACAATAAGTCTCCTGACAGGATAGCTTTACCAAACCAGAAACATTTATTAGATATTTTGTGTGGAGCTGTCAGCCCTGCCCTTCTTGAATGAAAAACTTTGCAATAAACTCAAAATAAGAAATGACTGGATCAGGCAGTCTTTATCATGAGCGATGCCAACTGCTGGTAACATAGATTTCCTCCCATCATTGTGGGGTAATTGGATTCAAACAGCAGCACTCTAAAGGCCTGAGTATAATAAACCAGCTCGGTAGCGGAATAAAATCATTTTCCCAATTACAAAACCAATTTGTACTTTTCCCAAATTATTTTTTTCGCCATCTACAACTAAGGCACTATATCCCGGGCCTGAAGAAAGATCCAGAGGGTATTGAACAATATTTTATTACGGCAGCTAAACAAAAATCTGCCAACAAAGAATCATATCTCACACATGTAGAGGACACTAGTAAATGAGATGGCAGAAAACACCCTCAACATAAAAGAAAAGTGGGGACTTGAATTAAATGTGGACATTGAGGACAGCACCTGGAAGTGTCAGGGTCATTTGGGGTTTTGAGAAGTGGTTTATGTCCCTAGTTTCTGTTAATTATGTTTTGTTTCTTTGTGCTTTTGAGTTTTTCTGATCCCTGTGTTGGTTCCCTATTTTATTATTTGTGTCTCTATAGTTTAGTTACAGATGACTTTAGGTTTATTAGTTTCCTTTAGCGTTCCCTTCCTGTTCCCTTAGTCTCATCTCTGTGTTTTGCCCTTTAGTGTGAACTCTGTGTGTGTCTACCTTTTTGTCTCTGTGTCAAGTTGAGGATGTTTGAGTCTGTGTCTCAGCGTTAGTTCCTGTTTTATTTTGATAGTCATGTCTCGTGTGCTTGGTATTGAGGTTTACCTTTCCTGTCTAGTTTTCCTGATTTGTTGCAGCTGTGTTCCTTGGTGTTTCCCATCTCCCTAATTACCTGGTGTGTATTTACTGTCTGAGTCTCCATCTGTTCTTTGTCATGTCCTCCTTTATAGCTGTGTGTCTCTCTGCCCTGTGTTCACCTTAGATACCTGTACTCTGATTCGTAGTTCCTGCCCTGCAGAAGTTTTCAGTCTTCTGTTATTCCTGTGAACAATCAGCATTAAAGCTGGATTTTGAGTTTACTTCTTGTCTCCTGAGTCCTGCATTTGGATCCACATCCTGTCTCCCACACAGCCATATGCATGCAAAGGTATTAGTAGTAATCTATGGAAGCAATTTGATCGGAAGATTAAAATGATTTTTTTAGGACTCCACTATTAGTCTCAACATTTTATAAAGATTCTGCATCACCCTTGTTTTGGAGGACCTCCAGGGATATAAAAATCAGTTTGAAAAATTGTTGAATATTGTTATTCGTGTGGACCCAATGGAGTTATGAACTTGAAATATTGTACCTCCTCAGGAAAAGAGCAGGGATATACTCTGTATACTCCATTGATTGCCAAGAAGATCATAACTGTTAGCTGGAGGAACACTGATCCAGTGGACACAAAGACTGAAACAAATATACATAATACATAAGTACTTGACAGCAAATGAGTATGGATACAGTATTGATACATGGACAGTATTAAGGAACATGACAAAAGTACAAACTTTTTGATGAGTTGTGAGATTCAAGTGAGAAGTGCATCAACACTAACAAATATCTTTAGTGGTGAAGTATGCATAGAAACAATAGCAGGGTGTCTAAAAACAATGAGAAAGGCTAATGTGGGTGGGGAATATGTGTTACTGATTTGAGAACTGCATTAAGAGTAGTGAGAATGACTTTTCTGATGTGAGAATTGCATCAAAGTGATTGAGAAAAACTGTAATAGCTGAAATAGAAAATTGATTTCACCAGTACTTTTATCCAAAAATATATGGAAATAATCAGTGGGAATGTCATGTCAGAAGAGATTCTAATTCATGTTAATCGTTTTGTTGTCCTTCCCCATATTTACGCCTTCTTTCAGGATTACCTTGTCAGAGCAGACATTTCAGTTTTTTTATAAGCCACAGGGAGTATCCAGAAAAAATATGCTTCTATCAGTACTCTGCCAAGCTCAGCTCCCCTTTCACAGCCCAGTAATTTTTATACATTCCTTATCTATGAACAGGAGAAGTGCAGCTGCATTAACACTACGTGGTTAAATGTTTTGTGAATGAATTATTTTAGATCCAAATGTAACTTTGCTAAACTGAAACATATTGTGGAAAAATTAGATATTCACAGTTTAGAAAGTCAGGCTCTGCACACACCATGATGCACAATTGACACAAAATCTCTGGTTTCCTTGTGATTTCCAATCACTTAAAGAATAATAAGCTTCTCCAACTCTTTGATGTGGCACTTACGAGTGGTGTTTTAATGAAAACACATTTACACAACAACGTTGTACAACTTATCACCACACACATTTTAGAAAGTTATTTGGTCCAGCATACACCGGTTATTACAATTTTTTTTTTATTATTTATTTTTTACACAACCAACTTTAACATTACATGCACATACACACATCCTTCTGGCACTTCTGTGAAGCTAGATAACACTTAGCCCACAGTAGTCGCTTATGCCACATCCTGCAGCCACCGTTTCAAACCAGAATCATGGGAAGCAGAACATTTTTACCACATTTTGTTGCTTGGTAATATTGTTATTTCTGACATTTTATGTGGAAATAATAGTGGTACAACTCCTGCAAAAAAGCTCCTGATAACAGCAGGTTTGAGAGCACCTGATAAGGGTACAGAAGTACTGTATATATGCTATTTCAGCAAGTGAATATATTGTACAGCAGTTAGTTATGAAGCCCTGAGGTCAGTCATTTTAAATCTTTATCACGTCCAAAGCTAATCATTGAAATGCTTCAGTATTACATCTGTTTCACACATAATGACAGACATCTGTGAAGCACTGTATGGAGATGACAAGCTGGCACATACAGCGCAAACACACATGGAGTGAGTCTGATTAATTTCGTGGTATCCTTTTGTGATAATTAACGTGCATTTTTTGCCTGACAAATCCTAATAAAAGTAAATATTTCTGACCTAATGGTTGCACAGTATTTCCCCCTTTATCATTTACATCTTGTCTTCTCACATCTACACATCTGACAAAGGTGAATGAACATTAATGGAAGATATCAGAGAGTTATGTTAATTGTAAAAAGACACAAAACACCCACACATTTGTAGTTAGACCCATTGCATTCTGGTTTAAGTTTTTAAAGGCTATACTGTATATGCCAGTGAGATGTTAAGATTTCTGGCTTTAAGGGGCTTAATCATATCTTGTTCCTCCAGTGTTTAGACAAGGTTCCTACACAGTAGTTCCCCCATGTAGACAAACATCAATCTACCAGCAGCAACTGGGATGTTTTTTTTTTAATTATTTTATTAACAGATAAAGTTAAAACTTTAGACTGCAGTAGACTGGTGACCTGTCCAGGGTGTACCCCACTTTTCGCCTTATGACTAGACCCCCAGACTCCAGCCCTCCCCTTTGACCCTGAATTGGAAAACTAGAAGAAAATGATGGATAGATGCATAAGGTTAACACATATATATAGTCTACCCAAATGTGTTCAAAAACTCACACTAACAGATGAAGTGTGGATACCCCGTGGCACCAGTCTGGTGATACAGTGACCCATAACAAGAGTTAGTTAGTTACTGCTTGGGTACAATGATGGAAAGCTGGATTTTTTCAGCATTAACATCTCTACTGTAAGTGATCGTTTATATAGCAGCAGACTGACATAATTAAGAGCTCCAGTCAAACCTCAAATAACTGAAAACAATAATGAAAATATGATGGAATATGATGATCTATGAATTAATTTCAAGATAGTTTCTTTTTTTAAATTCTGATTTTCTAGTTTAAAAAATGTGCATAAAAACAGATGAATGGAAATACATTTGTTTGTTTCACTAGTGGGGATTTTTACTTCACTTGTATAGAAACTAATGCTGCATTCAACATACCCTGGATGTGGGCAGTTGGAACTAAAAACATCTGTCCTTACCTCTATAATACAAACAATTCTCTATGAACCACAAGTGCTTGTCAGTAGCAATGTAATATTTTACAAGATCAAGAATAATAAAAGAGCAACTTTGCATTTCCTGTGTAAATGATGCAAAATGCACAGTTTGTGTTATTAAAAATAAATCCATCTAATGGTACAGTTCTCTTTCATTATTTCAGGTTGGAGGTGGTAAATTCTGAGTTGCAGTTGAATGCAGCATAGTGGCAGACTGCTTCTACAATGTCTGTATTTCATGTTATTATGATACAGTTCAGTGAATGGCAAACTACATGACAAATCTGTGGATATCAAATATTGTATTAAAATCAGGAGCTGACAAACACTTGACATGACAGGAGTGCCTGCTAAGATTCAGAGTGTTACTTCGGGGTGAACAATGCTACAACAGTCAGTGGGGTTCACACACACAAGAGTAACAGTGACAACAATGCTTTGGATTAGTGAAAAAGATTAAAAAGAAATCACAATCTTGAGTGTCAGTAAGAGAGTGATTAGGACATACACGCACAGTAATTTGTAAACAAAATACACACAGACATACAGTACTGCACTTTCTCTAAATCTACAGTGGAAGTAGAATTCTCTGTTTTGGTTACAGTCATTAAATTTCATTCATATTTCATTGGTGTATTTTTTATACAATCTATTTCATATATCTACTAATATTTACAGAATTCATCTGTGAGAGCAGAGAATTATTAATTTTTTCATTTTAAATCAAAACTAAAAGTATTATTAAATACGTGTGTTGCTAACTTCACAGCTGTCTTCAAAGTGCAAGACTGTGATGAGGGAAAAGTGCATGAATCCTGCCCGCAATTAACTCAACGACTCTGCTTTACCAGCATAAAGACTGTCATCATATCAATATATGAATGCACACTTTAAACCATCCTAATGAAGCAAGCACGCACCAACACCTTTCACTTACAGTCTTCATAACACGATTCCAGCACAACAATAAAGTGTTGACCTTGTCTTTCTTAAAGCAACAGACAGCAG
This sequence comes from Heterochromis multidens, assembly GCA_015108495.1. NCBI lineage: Eukaryota > Metazoa > Chordata > Actinopteri > Cichliformes > Cichlidae > Heterochromis > Heterochromis multidens. The sequence goes on along the minus strand of VUQS01029050.1, from coordinate 176,463 downwards.
TGTTATAGCCTGGGAGATGTTTTTGGCTCATTTACTGAATGACAGTTGAAGCTGTTAAAACAATGTGAAATCCTTTACAAAATTTGGTTATTTGTGCACAACAGAGTGATTCTTTGTTAGCATATGCAAATGAACCTACATGGGTACCAAATTGAAGCTTGAACTTCACTTATTTGTTTTTTGTAATGGCATGTATGTCTTTACACCAATTAGGGTTCGGCAATATTTGAATTAAACCCTGGTAAGTACAATCTGTTGTATGAATCAAATGGCACCCATACTGTCACCATGTATTGAATTCTTAAAAAAAAAAAAAAAAAAAGTTTTCAGGGGCTTTAAGAGTTTCTTTCTCTCGTCTCTGAACTCTTTGACGTGGGAGGCTGTAAACTGGTGTCACACTGCAAACGATTTAGCACATTTAGGCTGATGACTAATCACTATTGTCTACCATTTGAACAATTATTGGCTGTGTATGTCTGTGTTCTAGATAGGTTATCTTTCTATTTTATTTTACTCTCCAAAATAAGTGGCTTTGTGGTGCAATGGTTAACACATTTGCCTTACATTTGCTTCCTGGTCTGATTCTGGGAGGAGACATAAACCCAGCCTCAGGGGGTCACAAGCTAGTATACTCCTAATGCTGGCTCCAAGCCTAGCTGGTTAAATGGGAGGGTTGTGTCAGGAAGGGCACCTGAGGTAAAATCTGTACATGTGGATCCATTCACAGTGGCAACCCCTTGGGAAATAAGGGAGGACCCAAAAGCACCCTCTCCTACTCTCCAAAATAAGTCTGCCAAACTGATGAATTTGTTTTCAGGTAAAACTCAAACTTCAATAGGGACTGGGGAGTTTCTCACAAGTCAGATCAACCAATGGCATGCCCTGCCCAGTTAGCATAAAGCTGTAATTCAAGATTAAGAGGCTGTAAAACACATTAGAGTTACAGAGTTACAACAGGTTGTTAGAAATCGATGAACATGCTACGATAAACACTTCACAGGGGTAAAGCCTGCAGAGGAAGATGCTTTTTTTCTCCTTCTGTATAGTGCTATGTACATTTTTTTGTTTATTGTATCATTGTGTGAGCATTGCATAAATTTTTTTTTTCTCAAAATTGCTCTTTTGCTTTACAAAGTGAAACGTACGACATTTTTCTTTTGAAATCAGTATGTGGTTATAAGAGTTTCCTGCAGCAGTCATTTAGCCTTAGTGAAAAAATTTAGGACAAAACCTTTTGGAAATTAAAAAAGTTAGGAAAACACTTCTAGAGTCTGTAATTTTTCACCAGCTTGGTTTAACATAGTGACAAGGAACGTGTCATTTGGGATGGCGAAGACTTAATCACTGACAGAATAATGTTTTGGGGGGAGTTACAGCCTTTTGCAGATTCTCTGTGTTTTGCTGCATGTGTAAGCTGTTTTGGGAAATGCATTTTTTTTTAAATGTGCTGAAAAAAAAGTTTGATAAAATGTGCCAAAACAACTGAGAAAAAGAGATATTTATATATTATATATGAGATTTAAACTAAAACATTTGAGATGTCTTATAAGCCACCAGTGATTGGACCTAAATGCTGCCAAGGAATGTTATCCAAACCCCTGCCCATTGGCCAAGATTATATTCATTGCCTAGCAACACGGGCTTACTTAACATTTAACTGAGGAGATTTTGAACATGTTCTTCCTTTCAAAGCTAAAGTACACTAAAGTGTAATGAATCAGATGATTATTTCGAGTTTTCTGCCAATAAAAGTGTTATTGGCACGAAAGCAGGACGCAGATCTGACAGCATTTGTTGTTAAAGACCCTGAATGCCTATTTTCTATTCTCTTAATTCCTTCCTTAGTATGAGCCTTGTGATCCTAAAGAAAAATGAAACATAGTTCTGTATACTAATCAGGATTTGGAAATATTTGGTAATAGTTGTGGGGTTGTTACTTTTTGTGGTCAGTTAAATCCAATAAAATCAACACCTACATTGTTCTGATGAGGCAGATAACCTGAGTTTAAGAAGTAAACTCTTAAAAAAAAAACCCTCTAAGAATATGTTTTCCTAGCTTTAACTTTATTGCCGTTTATTTCATGTTACATTAAAAAACTGGAAGCAGGGACTTTAAGACTTTTTTTTTTTTGTCTTTTCTGGACTCTTGACATGGGAGGCTGTGAAGCGGTGGCACACTGCTGGGTGTGGCTTTATATCAACTGACAGTCTTTCTCTCATAGGTACAATATGCAGCAACACAACACATCTGGGTCACAAAAGCCATACATTTACATCCTCCAACTCAATGTCGCACACACAAACGGCAGTTCGACTTACTAAATACACACATACAATTTTTCAAAACTCACCTGGAGCAGAAATCATTTTCACACTGAACAAGTAAACATCACAATCCAGATTCTTAACGCATGCAGCGTGTGAACACACCTTATTCCTGGTTTACTAAGACTTTGTTACAGGTGTTTTTGCAGAGTGTAAATATTAAGCTACATGTAGCCTTTCAGCCTGTCAGTTATGGTGTTTGAACACTTGCGCAGGAGTTTCATCCAGGCTCACATAAATAATTTAACTCATTAAAACTTGACTTGACATCATTTAGGAGTGAAATCTTCTTTCTTTTATTGTTCCATCATTCATCTCTGCTTGTGAAATAGCTCCTGTTGACAAATCCTTAGTAAATCTGTGGGGTTAATGATTGTAGTCGAGTCTCATGGCTCACAATTATTGTGTTGTATGCAGCTGTGTGTTAATGAATATTTACAGAGCCACAAAAAACACTATAGGAAGAGAGAAATAGGCTTGGCACTGCTTCAGTATTATCACATAGACACAGACTGCAAAGTCTGTACAGCTGAGTGTGAATGTATGTGTGGGGGATTGTGTTAAGTGTTTTTGTTGTGAGCTCCTTCTGTCTTTATCAACCTCCTCCTTCTCTTCCTCACTGCGTGGGGGAGCAGTCATCTAGATCAAGCAGCTCTCGGACCAGTCTCTCTCCAAACTGCGCTCGGCTGTAGCGTTTGACTGTGTAGGCGTCAGACATCTTGTAGAGGATGTATGCATTGTTGATAGCGATACTGATGCTCAACCAGAACACCTGCTGCCAGGTCTTGTTGGGCTTGTGGAAGATGAAGTACCTGTGTGAGAAATTAGCTGATTATTCCCAAGTCTCTAAGCAAGGATTTAAATAATATGCTTTAGTTAGACTATTTACAGTTAGGTCCATAAGCTGTTGGACAATTTTTTTGGACACATTTGGACACATTTTTGTAATTTTGACTCTTTACACGACCACAGGGGTTTTTAAATCAAACAATTAAGATGTGATCGAAGTGCAGACTTTCAGCTTTAATTCAAGGAGTTTAACAAAAATTTTGCATTAACTGTTTAGGAATTACAGCCATTTTTATACATAGTCCCCCATTTTCAGGCCTGCTCCCTGATTGTTCCCTGACAAATTAAACAGATAAAATATTTGGAGTTGATTCCAAATGTTGAACTTGCATTTTGTAGCTTTTCAATATGATGTCCAAAGCAATTTCTGTGTTAAGTAAGGGAGGCCATCATTAGGCTGAAAAACCTTAATAAAGCCATTAGAGAGATAGCAAAAACTTTAGGAGTGGCCAAATCAACAATTTGATACATTCTTAAAAAGAAGGAATGCCCGAGCCAGCTCAGCAACACCAAAAGGCCTGAAAGACCACAGAAGACAACTAAAGTGGATGATGACAGAATTATTTCCATGGTTAAGAACACAACTTCACAATATCTAACCAAGTCAAGAACACTCTTGAGAAGGCAGGTGTATCACTGTCAGTCTACAATCAAGAGATGCCTTCATGCAGAGGGCTTACAACAAGGAGCAAACCACTGGTTATACTCAAGAACAAGGCCAGATTAGACTTTGCCAGAAAATATCTAAAAGAGCCTGCACAGTTCTTAAAAAATATTTGGACAAATTAAACCAAGAGAAAAGTATGGTAAAAGAGAGAATCGCTCATGATCCAAAGCATACCACATTATCTGGCAAACATGGTAGAGGAAATGTTATGGTATGTATGGGCATGTATGGCTGGCAGTGGAACCAAATCGCTAGTGTTTATTGATGATGTGACTGCTGATAAGTAGCAGGATGAATCCTGAAGTGTACAGGGCTATACTGTCTGCTCAGATTCAGCCAAATGCTGCAAAACTGATCGGACAGTGCTTCACAGTGCAAATGGATAATGACCCAAAGCATACTGCAAAAGCAACCCAAGAGTTTATCAAGGCAAAGAAATGGGATATTCTTCAATGGCCAAGTAAGTCACCTGATCTCAATCTAATAGAGCATGCTTTTTAGTTATTAAATACAAAACTGAAGGCAGACAGACCCACAATCAAGCAGCAACTGAAGGCAGCTGCAGTAAAAGCCTAGCAGAGCATCTCATGGGAGGGGAAACAGCATTTAGTGATGTCCATGGGTTCTAGACTTTAAGTAGTCATTAACTGCAAAGGATTTTCATCCAAATAGTAAAAAAAATCATTACATATAAAATTATGTTAGCATGTTCAATTACTTTACTTTATTTTTTACTTTTACTTTTGAGCCTCCAAAAATAGAGCACTATATATAAAAATGGGTGTAATACCTACAAATTTAATGTAACGCTTTAGTCAAAGCCCCTGAATTAAAGCTGAGAGTCTGCACTTCAAAAACATCTTGACTGTTTGATTTAAAATCCACTGTGGTGTAAAGAATTCTTGGTAATAAGTAATGTTGTGTAAAAAGGTGCACATACTTGCTGTACTTGTCGTCATATTTGCAGATGTAGCTGAGGTGTGCCGCAAAGGCCTCAACAGCCAAAGGACATGGGATCTCCCCACTTTTCCTCTTAATGATCAGCCCTGACACAAACACACACACACACACCATGAACTGTCAGTGAGAGGCAAAAAGTAGACCCATTTAAAGTAATCACTGAGTAATTATTGGCTGTACTAAAAATAGAGATTATTGATGGATTTTGCAACTATTAAGTACTTTAAGCACAAAGTGAAAGACAGTCACACACATACACACTTAGAGGGGAAAGAAAATCAATGCCGGATGATAACGGAGTAACTTTTCTGGGGCCTCACTGCTACACTCATCATTCAAAGAGCACAAACACAAACTGTAGCATTCATTTAGGCTTAAAACCTAACAAAACTCAAGAGCGGATTATTATATAAGAGGAAGGGAATATCATGATACTGTTGCCTCCTGGAAATGGATTATCACGGATTAGAAGCTTGCATTGATTCTCCGTGACATAAATGCTTAATGATGTTCCAGTTTCTCTTGATGGTGAATTGCAACCAAAAATGACACTACAGCGAGTCAAATTTTTTACCAAAAAAACAAAGAAAAACAAAGTTTCCTGTAGTGGGAAAATGCTTTTGGGAAATTATCTTCTTACCTTTTTTTGTTGGGGAATAGGCATTAGTGAGGAACCTAAAGTGTCCCTTGTTGTACCAGCTGATCAGTGACATGCTGCCTTTCATCATTATGCGAGACTGGCCACGCTGGGCAGGTGTGGAGCCACAGACCAGCATGCTTTGTGGTAAGCCTGTACAGTCGCTCTTCCTGGTGCTCAGCAAACCACAGCAATAGATATCTGGAGCGGGACAGAGAGACAAATAGGATGACCTTTTATTGTTTGCAGAGGTGGGAAGTAACAAAATACAAATACTTACTGTACTTAAGTAGAATTTTCAGGTATCTGTACTTTAATTGAGTATTTATTTTTCTGACAACTTTTTACTTTTGCTCCCTACATTTTAACACAAATATCTGTACTTTCTACTCTTTACATTTTCAAAACAGGCTCGTTACTTTAGGTTTAACGTATTTGAGGGAAGTTTTTATTTTACATCACGGAGTGCCTTCAAACATCAAACCGATTTGAGCCTAAATGAAGGGAACAATAATACATAAAAGACAATCCTATTGGTGTACCCATCACCAGGGCGTATCACATACAAAATGATGAAAGAGGCAAAAACATTTATAGCACTATACTCAGGGTTTAAAGTGGGTCGGAACGACCCAGAATGGCTGTTGTGGACATTACAAGCTTACATGTAATGTCCTCATTTTTTAAAAAAGAGCAGTAAACCTCAGAGCAGCAGCAGCAGCAGGTCAGGTGATCACAGCCTGTAGACAGAGAAAATCTACTGGAGCTCACAGTAATACAGAAAACAGAAATTATTGTGATTCTTTGCCCCATGCTGAGCCACTACAACCGATCTTAGGGTTCCCCCACATGCCGAATCTCACCTTAACCCCTGAATGTACTAATTTTTCTGTTTAGGTGTGGAGGCAAAGTAAAAAAAAGTTTATAATAACATGTACTAATATTATTTTATTATTACATTAATATAGTGTGATGTTCAATTAGCTTTGCACAAAAATAGCTGGTTGAATTGTCCTTCAAGGAGCAACTTTTTACTTTGAGTACATTTCAGCCTGTACTTTTTCACTTTTACTTGAGTAAAGAAGTTGAATCAGTACTTCAACAGTATTTTTTAACACAACTATCTGTACTTCTACTTAAGTAAAGAATGTCTTTACTTTTAACACCTCTGATTGTTTGTACAAGAAATGAAGCTAAAAGGGCAAATAGCAAAAACTGCAGTTCCTCAAATGGCCACTTGAGGCTGGATCCAAAACTAAGTCAATAATTATTAGCAAGTCTTTAACTGAGAAAGATTTGCAGAACTATGCTGCAGAAAATGAATTCTTTGAATTCGAAAATGCAGCACATAGGATTCATTGGCTTTTTCATGTACCTTGGTTGCACAAGGCAGGTAGGAAATACATAAAAAAGAAAAAGTCAAGTTTGGATTTTATGTTCTCCCATTCTTCAGGGTTGAAGCAGATGTGCTCCAGGTGACAGTCCTGTTTACACCTGACAAAGATAATCACACTATTTCATACCATTGACCCCCATCTGTTTAACCATCTGGAAATAGTACTCTTGGGTGGTCTTAAAGGTGTAGGTGCAATCATCCTTGGACAACAAGTATGCAAAGTCTTTGAAACTGTCCTTTCCTGGACATTTGATTCCTAAAAGTCTGCAAATTGGTGTTGCGCTGAGGTCATATCCCTCGATACTGTTGCAGGAGCTTTTCCGCAAAACAGCCTGGGGAATCTTTCAGTCATCATTTGCGACTTTTGAGCCGTTTCCATTGTTAGTTGAGGAAGGAAGGAGAGGTTTGTTGTCCAAACTGTAATGGTTACTAATGCTAGTTCCACCCGCTCTCTCACTCTAGGAGAACTTGCAGTTTTGAGCCTCTTTTTGGTTTTCAACATGGCCACGAGTTGAATAAGGAGAATATACTCACAACTTTACAGTAGAAATCAATATGTTTACAGTCTCAATGGATTATTTCCCCCATTTATAACAAATGTACAAGGGTGAACTTTTATAAAACTCACCCATTTATATTGTACTAAGGCTTAAAATTACTCATCATTATTGGCGACATAGGTTGGGATGACAAGTTCCTGGAGGCAAAGCTGGCAGCTGTCTGCTTTGTGTCACCTCAATTTATTTTTACTTGACCTCTTCATTGTGTTTGTGGTGTCCGTGCCTTTTGATGCATTTTGGACACAATTGTCTAATAAACTGGCTGCTGAGCAGATAATTGTATTAACACACAGTTGCAGCTTCTCAAAAGTGGGATTGTTTTCTAAGACTTCTGTTGTATTAAATTAATGCTTTTTGTTTTCCATTCTTGATTGGACTAAACAACAAATCTGTCAGCTAGGGTTTCCAGGAAATTGCAATGGGCATTACTCATTTTATCATAATATATGCAAAATTATTGAGTAATTATTTAAGGAAATGGTCAACTAATTAAAGTCAGGAGTAATTGTTAGTTGTGCTGGTTTTTGTGCATCTCTTTCTTTACTGTAACTTTCTTTTTTTTCTTCTATGGATGAGCAGAGGCAAAACAATCATCTGGCTGACTGCCGCTGATTTGTTCTCTACTTGCAAAATGATTTCTATCTGTGTAGTACATGCGCGCATGTCCACAGTAAGTACTGCAGAGTAATATGGGGTAATTACCTCAGTTAATTAATCCAGCAAGATAAATTTGAAGGAAGAATGTCAGACAATGCATTCACAGGCTCAGAACTGTTTTTTTTTTGTTTTTTTTAGCTGAACACCTAATGGTAGATTCAACAAATTAGAAAGAGCAAATGATTATATCTGCAGTCTTCATTTTCTTGACATAATGCAGCTCTGCTTGGTTGAGTTTAAAATTGCCAATCTATTATTCTTCAGCAAAAAAAACATTGTAAAAATTAAAAATGATCAGAGGAGCTGGTGAGCTGAATTTTTATTCTCTGGCTGCACTGATTGTGTTTAGCCTTTATAGCATGTTGACATTATCCCACCTTCGGTATTATTGCAAAAGAAGAAAATAAATAGAAGTAAAATGATGTTTTCATAATAAAAATGCCTTTGGTATAATGAGCATGAAAATCAGGGCATCAGAGCTGGATTAGCAGCATAAAAAAAAACAAAAAAAAAACAATTTCTCCTAAATAATGACCTGCATATCTTTAATGGCTCCCTCTGATGAACTTCCATAGATTATGAATAAAAGATAGTAAGAGTGAGTCAAACACTTTTGATTCAGACTTTTCATTGTCAGGTGTTTGACTGAAGTGTCCACTAAAGTGTCCACTTTACCTACCTATTGATTTTTCAAGCTGCAACAAGGCAAAATGCTTAATCTTTCATGATTTACTATACAAGTCAAAAGCCAATAAACACCCTTTTGCAGTGCATTACAAACCTGTTAGGCTCAATGTTCAAACATCCATTGTAGCAAGAGTCAGTCATGACCATTCATTCATGTTTTTAATGCTACACTAACTAGGGAAAACAGTGGCTGGAGACTGCGGCAGGACCAAAATTCATGCAACCATGTGTAATGAATTTATGATAATGTTGCCTATGAAATAGTTGGTTCGAAGACGGGGACCAGGTCTGCGCCCACTCACAGTCATTTGCCATCTTCAAAGTGACTTTGGTGCATCAAGATGTCGATAAAATAGCAATAAAGTGGACCATTCTGCTTTCAGTCTGCTATCTGATTGTGACTGAATGGTGTCAAGTTGGCAAACACATGCAATCTGTTCACGATAATATGAAGATCAACTGTGTTCAATTGTCAAAAATCACAAATATGTTGCATATCTACATACACAGAAATTCACATTAACTCCTTAGCTACTTACATTCAGAGTCCAGCCAGAACCTGAAATTCAGATTCGTCCACAAATAGTTTTACAAATACTTTTTTTTATTGCTGCATAGTTTTTTTTAAACATGAGTGTGAATATTTAGGAAACACTGCTGTTCACATATGGCTTTACTCTGGGTGTAAGGACAAAAGATGAAAAAATAAATTATTCCAACTGCATACTGTCTGGCTTTGCAGTTTTATCTTAGGTTGATGAGAATACTGCTGTCCTGTGTGTGCTGTTCAGACTGGGGATGGTATAATCACACCATCATTAAAAATGAATAAACAAATTTTTTAAAATGCAAAAAGGGAGGTTTGGAGACGAGGAGAGAGATTACATAGTGTACACCAGAGTACAAAATTAGGGAAGGGGGAACAGACATACTGCATCTACTGCAGCAACTTGTTTCTGTACCTTGTTTACTGAATTCTGTGAAGAGGCTGAGGCTCGTGATGGATGGCCCAGTAAAGATGATGGTGTTTTTGCCGGAAATGTTCTGGCAGAGCTGCTTGGCCACAAGACTGTGAAGCTGAGGTTTGTTCTTCAAGGTGGCCAGACCATCTGTACCCTGGCCCTCTTTCAGATGGACTGCGATCTGTAGAATGGGTGATCAAGTCAGGACATGTGGATAAAACGGATGCAAACATTTTTATTTTTTCATCTAGGTTACAAAGGCTGCAGCTCTACAGAAAGTGTAATGTTCAATTTTCAAAATTGTGTGGTGGAAAAAAGCAGCATTTTGATGATTTTGCTTTTATTTCCAGTAGAGACTTTAATTCAAAGTGCATCCTGAGGGAGAAAAGACCATGGAACTGAACTAAAAATGTATTTGGACTCATGAAATGTTGGGATATTACAATAATCTGGAAACTGCAGGATGAAATATCAGGGGTACAAATACAACATTGAAGGGCATGCCAGTGGCTTGAAAGAATAACCCTAACTTAGAAAGTATCCAAAATAATTACATTTCATGATAACTTGACCAATAAAGCATCAAAACTGACATTTATGTGGATCAACATTTCCTAAACTATCTCGGCCTCTGGATTGTTTTATGATCACCCACTCTGAGCCATGAATATTAACTTCAAATCTGGTCAGCAGTTGTTAGGATACTATGTTGAGCTACAGTACTGTGGAGAAGTCTTGAGCCACTCCTCGTTTCTTTATACTTTGCTTCCAAGGAGCCAGACTTTCATGTAATTTTTAGAATGGTCTTGAGCAATAGTTCTCCAGGCTTTCTGAAGATCTTCTGAAGTTTTTCTTTGGACATTGGCTGCTTTTTTACTCATTTTCAGTCTAGTCTTTGTACCTGACCAGTTTTACAGGATTTTATTTATTTATTTGTTAAGCCACTTAACATTGACCTATGAATAATTCAAGCATAAAAACGTCAAGCAAAGAACCAACTTTAAATTGCATCTTTAAGCACTTTGTTACTAGCGGCCAATCACTTCTTTCTTCAGTTGAATCTACAAAAAAAATGCCAAAGATTTTATTTCCCCACCAACAATGTGATTATCAATGATTAGCTGAAAACTTGGCATATCTTTCCTAAATTTTAGGAAAGATACTTTAGTAAATAAATTTTTTTAATGCTCTAAATTTCTAAAAGATTTTGGAAAATGGACATGTGGATGACAAAAGAAGTGGCAGGTCTAATAAACTATCACAGCAGATAAAAAGTATCTGAAAGTCATGTCCTTAAGTAACAGGAAAAAAATCCAGCAAAGACCTGAAGCTGAAGCCTCATCAGAAATGGTCTCAGTGGATGACTGGCTATCAAGAAGCCTTTCTTAAGGAAGGAAAACAGGGAGAAAAGGCTGAGGTATGCCAAATTACACAAGAACTGGACTGAAAATCAGTGGCAACAGGTCTTATGGAGCGATGAATCCAAATTTGACATTTTTGGTTCAAATCATGATCAATATGTAAGGAGGGGGTCTACAGCCATCTGTAAAACACGGTGGAGGCTCTGTCATTGTCAGTGGTCTTTTGTCAAAATTGATGGAATTATGAAAAAATTGAGAAAATGAAAAATTTGAAAAATACTTTCTGATTTTTATCTACCATACAATACCATCTGGAAAGCATCTGATTGTCATTGGTGTCATTTTTCAGCATGACAATGATTCCTAACACACTGCCAATGCAGTAAAGGTGTGGACTGGCCTCCCCATATCCCAGACCTCAACATTATTTAAGCAGTGTGGGATCATCTTGACAGAGAAAAAAAAACAAAACAAAAGGGAGCCAACATCCAAAGATGAGCTTTGAATGTCCTTCAAGAATCCTGGAGAACTATTCCTGAAGACTACTTAAAGAAATTACAGAAAGCTGCCTAAGAAAGTTCAGGCTGTGTTGAAAAATAAAGATGGTCATACCAGATATTGACTTTCAAACTCGTTAGAATTGTACAAACTTTGTTGTTGCCTTATATACTGTATTTCCATGTATGTTTGTACATGTTTCAAAAAATCGTTGCACTTCTTTCCCATTTTCCTAGCAAAATATAAAGAAATGACGGGTGGCTCAAGACTTTTGTATGAACTATAGATCAATGCAAGCTGAGCTGCGCTTCTTAGCTTAACATACATGAAGCACTTGTAGAACATAATGCAGTCCTTAGGGTCCAAATAAAGCTATTATCAAGACTGAATAAACAGAAATGTACACCCACATATGGCTCTGTGTCCCTTTTGAACTTTCTACTATTGTTTGGTAGCTGATTGGCATTGGCCTGATTAGCCAGCATCTACGTAAGACCCATAGCTATTAAACTAAGTGGCCTGTCCATGCATTTGTGCATGGGTGCGTGTATCCTTGTGTGGTACACTGGCTAATGGAATCTCATTGATTCACTCCATTAACTCGTTTTATTTCTCTGATTTTTTTTTCTCTCCCTCGACACAATTCATTTAGACACAGAATTCAATGGAGGCACATGTCAGTGTACAGAGGACTGGTGAAGACTGAGTGACTGCCAAACGACTGCAGTCACCGTGAATGCTAATGCTCATTTGTTAAATGGATGGGATAATGGAATACGGCTTTAAATGACAGACTCCGTGATGCTTCTTGCACACAACTTGTTCTACACAGTGAGATTACAAGAAAAATAATGAACGGTTTGATTATTTTATTTTATGTAAAGCAATTTAACTAGAATGAAAAAAAAAAAAAGGCAAATTAACATTCTGGTTGGGGGTGCTCCTCACTCCACTAATGCTATTCTGGCCTACTTCCAGGCTAAAATGTTGGCATGCTTTACTGCTAATCTTTGTGTATTCTGTTTCTGAAGTTGCACAAGTATTGATCTAATCTTGTCTTGTCTCTCTCATGACTTTTTATGCTGTCCTCTCTCCTTCTGTGTGTTTGTTTCCCTCTCCTGAAAGTGTGGGTGATGCACTTGAGTTTTCTTCTATAAGTTGTTTGACCTTAATCCAGATCATATTCTTCATGCGTTTATATTCTATAATTTTCTCATCTTTCTTTTCTGTCCTTTAAGTCAGCTGTATTGCTTCCTGGTACTCATGACATCCATCCCTTCTAAGTTGTTCTTTCTGAGATTTCATCTATTTTTTTTTCATTGCAGCATTTTTCCTTAACTGAATCAAGTGATAGAGGTTCTTAAACTGAGATTATAAGGGGCATGAGGCTTTTTTTTTTTTTATTAATTTGAGTAGTGTTTATCCTTTAAAATTTTGGGAGAAGACGAGTGTCAGGGGGGATTTGTGACAGAAGGTTAGCAGCAAGAGTGAAAGGGAAGGTATACAAGATGGTAGTGAGACCTGCTATGATGTATGGTTTGGAGACAATGGCGCTGACAAAAAGACAGGAGGCTGAGGAGGAGGTGGCAGAGCTGAAGATGCTAAAATTTTCATTGGGAGTGACCAGAATGGGCAGGATTACAAATGAGTACATCAGGGGGACAGCTCAGGTTGAGCGCCTTGGGGAGGCAAGGCTGGGATGGCAGAGGAGGGATAGTGGATATATTAGACAAAGGAGGCTGAATATGGAGCTGCCAGGCAGGAGGAAAAGAGGAAGACCACAGAGAAGATTCATGGATGTAGTGAAGGAGGAAATGCAGAGGGTTGTTGTGACAGAGGAGGATGCTAGGGATAAGGTGAGATGGAGGTAGATGACTGTGGCAACCCCTAAAGGGAGCAGTCAAAAGAAGAAGACTTTCTTTTTTCTTTGTGAGGGAAAATAAAATATATACTGTATGTGTTTGATCTTCTTAATTTTTACTTAAAGACCCAGAGGACTTTAAAAAAATGAGTTCTCAGTCTTCACTGGTGGTGGTCAGAATTAGATTTAGGTTAGGGTAATAGTTGGTGTTCTAATTACGTCATGATGTAGCTGTGATGCTTGTTGACCAAGTAAACCAACCAAACAAACAAAACTTTGAAAGCTGATGAAACTCTTCCTCTGACAGAAGTAATATGTCTGAGTAAGTAGGGCACTCTTTCTGGAAATATGTGTTGATGTTGAATTTTTAATGTAGTTTTTCATTGCTGTGAGTATAAGTGAAATTCCATTCATCTCCACTGAGGGACCAGAAATCTCAAAGATAGTTTTCGCAAAATGTTTACAAATAAACTGTTGCTGGGTATCACTGCAGTTAAAAGCATGTTCTCCTGTCAGGTATACCAATGCAAATGTTAGTGTGTTTGTTTGTGTGAGCTTGGATGTGTGTGGGTTGCTGAATGGACCTGCACAACACTCACACTACGCCGAACGATCTGCAGTTTTGAGAAAGGCTGATGCATTAAAAGTGCATAAAGTTTAGCACTTGTCACCAAAAAAAACCTGTAAACAAACGTTTTTGGGACATGCTTTCTAATTTTTTATTCTGTGTAATGACCGCTGTAATGTTCAGATTTGGACAGACCTGTTAGTCCTTCCATGCTGGGTCTCAGTCAAATGGGGGTGTTACATAACCAACTGATGTAGGAGTGGAAGGTTGCAGTAAGGGCAAGGTTGTTAGTCAGCAAAGCAGCTCTGCCTGCCTGAGATGTGAAAACACTGAAATAATCCTGAGCTAGTAGCTATTCCACTCAAAACCAACATCAAAAGACAACAAATATTTTTACCCAGAAGGCTTTTCGTGTGATCCATTTTTAAACTCAAACCGTGTAGTTTATTGCACATAAATTCACCAATGTAAAAAAAATAAAAAATAAAAAAATCTCCTTTTTACTGTGAAAAGTAATAGATTGAATGCAAAACGATGCAAAATGGCGAAGATCAAAGCCTCTGATATTTTCATTAAAGCCTTTCTTACTTGACTTCAGGCACACTGGAGACTTCTGTCTTGCATATTTGATAAAAAAAAATATTAGATTTCTGCCATGAATTTACAAAGCAGCAAATCAAAATAGAATCAAAGGAGACAAAGACGTGTACTCTTATTTTTTTTTCTCATGTAATTGTTTTACACTCAAATCAGACCTGAAACAATTGTGATTCTGACTGATACCTCCAATCTCTCTGTCTCCAGATCACAATAACATACTCCATCTTTCACGTATACAGACACACTGAGTATTCTGTGCAGATACCTGACAGATGAAACCGGTGGAGGTGCACTGTCGAACCCAGAGGCTGAACTTCCTCTTCTTCCTCTTCCTCAGCTCTCTTTCTGTACAGGTGGTGATGAACACTGGATCCTCATCTATCAAGGGCTCATGAAGAACCTGAAACACAGGTCTTAGTGAATTTTTACATAACCTTGTCACAAGTAAAAAGGTACTAGTGGAAATAACTAGTTGTCCCTAATGAGGCTTTCTATGTTAGGAATAAGAGTGAGATTGTGTATGATTTAATACCACAGCAGAGGTTTAGAGGGAGAAGGCAGTAGAAGTCCTGTATGTGTTTGAGTGTGATAGTGTAAGACAAAAAAAAAAAAAACACTTTGTCAGCAGAAACATGTTCTCACTTGTGCAGCTCTGTCTGCAAAACCCCTCTGAAAAATAACTTCTGCCTTGTCGGTTTCACTTCATTTTGATGTTTCAGTCTTCACCTTGTCCGCACCTTTTACATTCATGTATTATAACCTGAAAAACTTTCTTCTCTATGTCTGTATTCATCTTTTGTCTTCTAAAAAAAAAAAAAAATCAAACGAACAATGGTAGTCATTTTGTGTTTTTTTTTTGTTTTTTTTAACCGGACTATTCTCAGTTCAAACCAAAAGAGACGAAAAACACATCTAAAAATGAACAAGGTGTGACTCTAACTTTGTCCTAAGTGGCAAAAATAGAGAAAAAAAGATGAGTTTACTCCTTTGAAAAGAAAATTCAGAGTGCTCTTAGAAACACACAATTTTATGATTCTTAACATTTAAGACAATCATTTTAACACAGATGAAAGATTATTTATTCTAGAAGAAGACTTGTGAATAATGGGTACATTTAAATAAAACTGATTTTCTTTGCTTCCTAAGCTAATAAGCTGAATATTTTTGCATTTTGGACAGTTATGAGGGTGGGTGTACAGTTTAGAATTAGATTTATATTTGTATGTTGTATATTATTTCCCTGAAGGCCACAGTCACTAAATACTAGGATGACTGTGGGGAGCTCCATAACAGCAACACGGCCTCCTTTTTTTTTCCCTCTTCATTTTGCTAAATACTAGGATGAGTCAGACCAGATACTGAAGAGGGATTTCCAAACGGTGAAAGAGAAACAAAGAAAGTATTTAAAAACTGGCACACATTCGTAAATCCAAACATACACAGAGGTTTTAATACCCAGCCAATATTTGCATTTTAAATTTCTCAGGGTTCTCCCTTCCTCCGGTGTTTTCCCTGCGTCCTCTTCCCACCCAGTCCATCAGGATTTGACTAAGTGAGTGGCAACCAGCACCTCTGTGCTGCTCTAGCAACAAGTCATTTTCCAGTCAAATATGGAATCATGGGTCATAAAAGTTAAAAATGAATGAGGCCATCTAGACTTCAGCTGGATGACATCACCCAGACCACAACGACCTTTTAAGAAATAATTCATCCTGTAGCTGCGACACAGCTGCACAGTGGCATCCTCTCCCGACTTATTACTGTTGAAACCAAAGTGGTTACATTTGAAGAAAATAATTTGTCTGAGAAAATAAAACCATTTATCTGCTCACTGTCTTCCAGTGGATGATCCCTGGAGGCTTTTTGAATAATGATTTTACACTTGCAAATCCATACAAAGCAGTGTGAACAGATTATCTGAGCAACTGCAAAACTGACCTTAACTCAGACCTAACTGGCTAAGAATATATGACGCATCACTGTTAGGAGGATCTGGAAGAACATGCTAGTGTTTCTTAGACAGAAAAACAGAACAGAAAATAATTTTTCCAGTAATTCTATGCTACTGTATAATCAGAATCAGAATACTTTATTAATCCTAGAGGAAATTATGTATATGATTAGCTGCTACATGTTAACTGTAAATATCTACCTCTGAAACGGGTCTCTTGCTTTGCTCTCCTGGAGAGCTGAACAAGGACTACTGTTTCCCACTGCAGTCCAAGACTGTGGAGTTGCACTAAATTTAATTTAGTCTAGTTCAATTTTATTTGTACAGCACCAGTTCACAACAGCTGTCACCTCGAGGTCTTTACTCCATCCACAGGGTGGTATACTCCCTGGAGAGGCAGCTCAAGAACTGTGGGGAGCCCCACAACAGAAACATGGCCAGTCTGCAGGTAGGTAAATAAGAGTTGCGCTCCTTTTTTTCTCTTCCTTTTCCTCTCAACCCCTGGATGAGACCCTGGTTCTGCAGAGGTCTCTACCTGTCAAAAGAGAGTTCTTCCTTCCCACTGTCGCCCATCGAGATTGTCTGATAGTGTCTTTTGAATATCATAGGGTCTTTACCTTGCATATAAAGCTCCTTGAGGGGACTGTTAAAATAAAACTGAACTGAAATTGGAAGGGTCAAGCTACCTGGCTAGCGGCAACATAACTAAAAATAAAATACTTAGATACAGTCCCTTTAAAATCATCATTAGCTGCCACTCAGACTTAAACAACTACACTTGTTTCTTTCCTTCCTTCTCAGAAGGCAGTCATTTGTTGAGAAAATTGCTTTTTCCTTGCCACTAGAGCTACACTTTCAGTCTGTCTGTATTTTCTGGTCCAGATAGAGAGACTATCTGGACCAGAAAATACAGAAAATGAACCGATAAAACAAACTGGCCTAGATACACATAAACCCTGTCACTGCTAACGACACTCACTCGCTGTCTCACAGTCAGCCTGACCTCACTGGTTCAGTTTTGTCATTTTTAGATCCAAGTGGTTAGAGCTCTTTAGCATGAAAACACATTTCACCAAACCAGCAATTATGCTACAATGAAATAGACTGTAAAATATTGATATTTAAACTATTTAGAGGGTAGAATAACATAGCTGAATTAGATGTGGATGATATATGAGGAGGGGATTGCTTTTAAGTGCCTGTATTCTCAAATGCATCACAGCACTGACATCATCTTTCATAATGAAGATGTTGTAGCACTCGTACAGTAGGAAGACAACTGCAAATAAATCAACTTGTTCACTCATTTTTAAAAGCGAACCCGGTGACCTTCTGCTAAACAGATTCAGAATAAAAGGCAGAATATGTTTTAGCTATTATTATGAAACATCATGAAGCTGAGTGAGAAAAGCCCTTAAATGAAGTGAATACAATGTTATATCCTCTAATAACAAATATTTTAATGGGAAAGTAAAAGCTGAGCATGGAACACTAAATAATAAAACGTAAACTGCATCTTATGTATGATCTCTTTACTTTTTGCTTTAACCCTGGGAGCAATTAGACACATTTTTATGTTCAATTTTCAACAGGTTTAAATAAACAAGGTCGTTTGAATTCTGCTGTGCCTTTTTGCTCAAGAAGAACACATTACAAGAGGAAACTATTTCAAAAGTTTCCTCTTTTTGCTATCACATCCATATTATACAAAAGTCAAGTTGGACAGGAGCATAGCAGTCCTATGGAAAGACTGGTTTGATTTGAAGCAGGCTGGTTATTTTGGGGTACTTTTAAATCTCCAGTGATGCTGTTCAGAGAAGAAAGTGAAGTAGGAGTTGAAAAAAAGTCCAGCCCACCCAAAATAGAGAAACAAGGCTGGCGCTCCACTGGCCTAGTTGCATAAATGTGGATCAGATGCATACAGGGCAACAGAAAGCAAGTTAAATTCCTTTGCAGGGGAAGCCTGTGTAAAACAGTGCTTCCCCATATATACTTGATGTGTGGATGGCTTTTCAAACAGAGACTCATTGCAGGGGCTATTGACTGGTTTGCAATACTTGAAGCATTTTTTTACACTTTGATCTGACAGAAAAACTGAGGAATTCCTGAGCTAACAAAAGTCTCTATATTTAAACATATCCTTCAGTGAAACTGCAGTGCTGCAAACCATTAAGCTGAGAAAAGTCATTCAACAAATTGTGGGTCTCTTTTGTTTTATATTTAAAACTAAACATATCTAATAATTTTGTCTGCTGTTCACTGAGGACAAAGGTTTAACCAGTGCACACGAAGAAGAGATAAGCTAATCAAGTTATAACTGAGACAATCTCGTATCCCTCGTCACCCCATTGTTGTCTGGCATACCCCTTGATCTCATCATTGTTAGCACCTACATGCAACTCACACCCTACCTACTGATCACTGTCCTCTCCCTTCTCCTTCTGTATCTGTGTAAATGTGTTACGGTTCCAGGTCAGAACACATAAACATGCTGCCACAGCAAACTTTTGGATGTGCATGACTCAGAAGTGATTTCCTTAACATTACCACCTGTAAATGACCTCTAGAACGTGTTCAAAACTTTCACATTTCTTGTTATACTATGCAATTAATAATATCTAATAAAATGAAGCTGTGCTGTTAAAATGTGATGCTCATAAAGGCAAGTGAGTTCCGTTGCCAGCCAATAGAAAGTATCCAAAAATATCATAAGAGGCTTGAAGAAAACACCACCTTTCGCAACGTACACACCTGTGTTTGTGAAGGTCTGAAGGTGCAGCTGAAGGACTGCTGAAGTGAGTCCAGGAAGGGCTGGATCTTGTAAAGGCCCTGGTTGCTTCCTTGTGATGGCCGGAAAGCCACAATGTGGAAGTACTTGAGGATCTTCTCAAAACGTGACTGACTCATCTTCAAAGCGATGCTCTGGTTGCTGAAAAAGCCCGAGCTCCAGATGCTGAGCACTGACTCACAGCGGTGCACACTGGTGGAGGTGACAAAGCCCAGAAATGCCTTCATCTCCTGGGCTGTGACAGGACGCCAGCCTTCATCTGAACCGAAACGCTCCTGAAACTTCTTGGCATACATGTTAGTCTGAGTGACCATATTTTGGATGCAGTTGTCTGGGACAAAGAGCTGGAAAAAGTCCAAGGCTGTAGCGGTGGCCGGCATCTTCTGAGCAGGACCTGCGTCGGAAAGAGGGAAAAAAGTGAAATGTTATGACAAAGGAAATTATACTGATTGACAGACAGAGAATCCCATATGGGTTAACTCACACACAGGACTGTCACTTACTCCCAGCTTTTTAACTTTGGTACGAAGCCTTCAATTTGATTGACTTTGCTGAATAGAAGGTTTTTTTTTTATAAAATATAATTTTGTTGAGCTGTCATTGTCAAAGCTGTGTGGGATGTACACAGACTCGTCCTTGCTTATATAAACTGCAATGACTTCTCAAAAGAAACTTGAGTAGAGTAACGTGAAAACATCAATTAATTTAAGGTCTTAAATTGTGGCTAAAAACATCAAAGGAACACACTACATTTACTTAAAAAAAACCCAAAACTGCTTGGCTTTTTCATGCAGCAGTCACAGCAGTTTTTGGTATGAATGTCATAAGCCCAGGGCAGCAGTTAGAAAGTTTACATGACCTGACAGCCACCACACTGTGATGCCAGTCAAAGTGTGGCATTTCTGCGCTTCCGGAAGGCTTCAGTGTCTTGTTGCTTTTGTGTTATGGAAGGAAATAAGCCAAAATCATGCTTCAATGTAGGCGAGCCATGAGCCATTAATGAAAGACTGAAGTATGTCAAAGATCAGCAGATGACTGATGGTGTCGTTTATACAGAATCATTTACCTTTTATAAATGAAATTTGAATGTATCTAAGCCTGTGGATTAACACAGAGTATCCTGCCTACTCCTCTTGTAACTTCCAATTAGGTTGTTAGGGACCAATCAAAAAGCACAAGAACAAAAGTGTAAAAAGGACATTTCTTATTTTAATGAAAACAAAACAAAAAAAAAAATCGTAATAAATGGCCAAAGTTTCAACAAACGCAGCTATGACAGGCATCCAAAAATTTTTTAAAACAGCTCAAAACACAGGTCAGCTGAACAATAACTGAACAACAACTAAACAGGACTGGCCTCCACATAAGGACAGTAGTTGGGGCTAATCTAAGACAGACAGAGAGGGGTGACGACGGTGTGCAATAATATTTAGGCGGGTGATACATGTCAAATAACATCCACAGGAATCCAGGACCCAAGCAGAACATTACACTGTAAAAAGATGATCAAGCTTCACTTTATCTGTGTGTGGCTGTAATGTTTGGGTGATCAGTGTATGGTGATTAGTGTATATCCTTATAACGACCTATATGGAGAACTTAAATGTATTAAAAAGTCTATGTTAACAAGCAAGAAGCTTGTTTGTTAAAACTGAAGGAGTTTTCTACTCTTTTTCTACTCTTTAAGTATTGGCTTTAATTGTTGGCCTAAAATTCCAGATGAAGCATTGACACAGTTGAAATGACAGTATTTTCTATCATTAAAGTCATAGAATTGTTAAAAGTAATGAATAAATGCTGAAATATGGTATACACGGTTCACCAGCTGAAGTATAAATGTTTGAAACCACATAAATTAATGAATTAGCAACAAAACCAGCTAAAGGCAATGGATAAATGGGTAATTTAACTAAAATTAATCAATAAAGAATCAGAACTGTTTTCTAAAATGTGTTAATGGCACCAACAGTGAAACATAGTCGAGACTTTTCTGCCTGACCTAATTATTCTCCCTCACTGGTTAAGGGTGAGATAACATTTATCTCCCATTTAAAAGCTCTCTGTCTGTCTGCCTTTGGATGTTGCTTTGAAGCCACACAGTCAATACTCAGTGCAGTAATTGGCTTTGGTTTGCTCAGGTTTTCTCTCAGGTTGTTGGATCCATGAGAGGTAATTTGGACTTTGAGCAGAACATCTTTTGGCTCAATTGAACAGCACAATCTCATTATCTCGGAACAAGAGAAAAAAGGCTTTCACTCTCCTTTCTCAAGCCCTGAGTAGATGGCTACAACTAAAATAAAGAAGGACCTTTTCATTCTTGAGTAAAAGATAACAAACAGACAAACTTTACCCTATATGGTACACTGTTAAAGTGTGTAGGAGGACAAGACAAGAAGTGTAGAAAAGACAGAGTGGAGTACAAGCACGCCCACTCGGTTGATGCTTGCAGACACGACACAGAAGTAGTCGGGGCACAGCTCAAAGATCAACTCATTTACATCCCATTAGACTTGAAAGCTGAAGGTAAAATTCAACATGACTTCTAGTCCACCCCTGAATAAAAACATCAGACGTTCAGACTGAAGGTCTACCGAGGCAAAATGATTCAACACAGCTCATCTCAGAAGGGAAGCACAAATACAATGTGAGGAAGGACTCGTCATTTTCCTGGATAATGGAATTGTCTCATCTGCTGCTGAGCAAACATAAGCTTCCTCTAAAGACTTTTCTTTATGCAGCCCTGCCAGCTCATCGTCAGTCGAGCCTGCATCAATCAGATGAAACAGGATTAAACATTTACATAACTCTTCTTTCAGCTGATGCTAGTCTATGTGACAGTCCTATAAATATTAATTTCCCACATTACTCAAAACAAAAGTCCACCTACATTGCACATACAGACAGGTATAATCCCTCGCGATTATCAGCTGTTGTGGTATTTCCATTGTCCGGGAACAAACATCTGCCTGGTAGAGCTTTTATAGCCATGGATTTAGTGAGAGAGATTACTGTGTATTTGAAGTGGATCAACCCCGTATGTAAACTAAACATGTTATGAGTTCAGTTTTTAGTGGAAATTAAAGAGAGCGCACCTAAGTGCAATTTCTCACCACCACGACCAATGATAAAAAATTCTAGCATAGGAGAAAAACTTTTAGCATAGCAAAAAACTTTTTCACGCGTGTTGTTTTTACAGTCCTAATATTCAAGAGCATCAAATCCCTTAAGCATTTTAATAAAAAAAATGAATAGGAAAAAAACTGTTGGCTGACTTGGTTTTAAAAGCTTTTACGAAAGAAGACAGCTTATTTAATTATTTATTGTTTAGTCCAGTTACTTCAGCATTTCACATTTATATGATTAATTGAGAATATTATATATAAATATAATTAAATGCATCATGCAGAGGTAAGAGGTATCATGCAGACAAGGTAGAAATACACAGTCAGGCAGATGAACTGACATATGGGGAGAAGCAGTAATCTTTCAGTCAGCTTCAGCAAAGTGAAGCAATAAATAGTTCTTTAATTCCCTTCAACATCATGATAAGGTGCTTACATAATCTAAGCGCTATGGTTCATAATCTTTGGCCTGGTTATTTGCCACCAGCCTCGCACTGCAGGGGAAACCATCACACACTTGTATGAAGGCAGCACATCACGTATGAACATCCATGCTGTGCCTGTGTCAGCACACACTGACTGAGTGACAGAGAAATGGGCAGGCAGACAGACAGACACTGACCGCCTTTGTGGAAACGTCATTCGTGCCATTAAAATCTACGA
>VUQS01029050.1:120735-149995 GCA_015108495.1 Heterochromis multidens | reverse complement strand
CTGGGAAAAAAAAAAAAAAAAAGTTCAAGTGCCTAACATTTTTTTTTAGCAATACTGTGTATATATTGTTAGGCTGTTATTTGACTTTCTTTTAAAAAGATCCCAGAAACATTAGTAAGAGATTAATTAAAGCAAAGCTTTTTTTTTTTTTTAAGCAGTACATTGGAAAGAAAATGAAACAATGTGTAGGGTCTATGCAACAGCGTCCCCTGCAGTCTCAATGCACTGCGGTCACATAATGTGGAGCCTCTAGGGGGCGCAGGAGTATCACCTTAACCACGGTCTTCTTCGTCGGTGCGCTTGCCATGTTTGCGGAAGTTTGGCTGCAGCTAGCTCAAGGCTGGTCGTCATTTCTCTGACTGTCGCTTCGAGTTGTGTTTCCTTGTACAAAATGAATCTGCCAAAGGGACCGGATTCACTGTGCTTCGATAAGGATGTTTTTATGAAGGTGAGAGTGTCTGAACGCTGGTTAAAGCATTATGTTATTTAACTAGTTAGCATTAAGCTGGCTAAATACCGATAGTGGACGTTCACTGTGATGCTCCTGTGTCAGTAAAGCTTTATCAGTCAGTAGATATGCATGTTTCTATCCAGCCAGCAGGATAAAGGGGTTAGCTGTAAATAACAGGCAAAATGCCGGCGTTTCCGAGTGAAACAGCTGATGTGTGAGTAGTGCATCATCCTGTTCATCTGCTTGTTAACGCAGATGTGTAAATATGTAATCAGCCAATCACATGGCGGCAACCCAAAGCATTTAGTTATGTAGACGTGGTTGAGACGTTCAAACCGAGCATCAGAAAGGGGGAATAAGAGTGATCTAAGTGGCATTACGACGATAGGGTGGTTACAACCAAGGTATGCAGAAGAGCATCTCTGAATGCACAACACATCGAAGCCTGAAGCAGAAGACCACACTAGGGCCACACCACTCCTGTCAGCTAAGAGCAGGAAATGGAGGCAGCAATCTTTCTGAATCTATGTTGACTCTGTGCTGCCAAGAATTAAGGGGGTCCAACCTGGTTCTAGCAGCCCGTACCTACTCTGACCTAAAGTGGCCGGAGTGTGTATGTGTCACTGAATGCATGCTGCCTTCTTCTCTTTGGGTCTTTAGGATGACTTCGATGTTGACCAGTTTGTGGCTGAGTGTCGGAAGCAGGTCCAGCTGGAAGAACTGAGAGAGGACCTGGAGCTCTACTACAAGCTGCTGAAAACAGCCATGGTGGAGCTCATCAACAAGGACTATGCAGACTTTGTTAACCTCTCTACCAACCTGGTCAGTTGTTATTAATGTTGCCTAATGTTAGCAACTGTGGTTTTAAATGTCTGAAGTTTACAAACAGTAGCCAACAGGAAACAGGAGAGAGTGCCTTGGTTTTCCTCATAACATGTTAAAAAAGGTTTACCTCTATTGCAAACTGGCTTGACAAGACACTGCTAATATATATAAGCCATTATTACTGGCAGATATTGGTTTATTGCTGAGAAATGAAACAGGATGCATTTTGTCAGTTATTAGAACTACTCAATTAATTGATTAAGTGATAGAAAAATGGAAAAAACTTTAGAACTAAACAAGCAAACCTTTGCTAGTTCAACTTTGAAAATGCGAGAACTTCATACTTTTCTATTTCAATAAGGAGAGACCATTGGGAAGAATGATTTATTGAGAAACAGAATTCAACTGGCGATTAGACTCCGATGACCCATCATAGCAGAACGGAAACCCAGCAGTGATAGGAGTTAGGACAGGACCCTCCGGAGTCTAGACACTGGTCGTGGAGGAGATGAAGATAGAAGCTTGGATGGCGCTCTGAGTGACCAGTGTGAGATGGAGATGGGGAGGCGGGTTGCACAAATGAGAGTCTGAAAGGCAGAAAGACAGAAGAACAGTGAGGTTTGAAGCACATAGAATGGAGACTGATTGGTGTGCAGATAGCGGGCGAGAAAATGATTGGCCTAGAGTAATGATGTCAGTATTGAGTTTGACAGCGTGGGAAAATAGAAGTGATGTAAAGAATAGACCAGCAGCCTGAACACCCAGGAAAGCAGGGAAATGAGTACAGATCTTCCTTATTGAACTTGCGTGTAAGTAAAGTCCAAAATTTTTTACTTTTTATGTTTCCTAAACTTCAAAACTCCTGGATTAAAATGCAAAAAGTCTTTATTTATTTTCTATGAATTTTTCACTGGAAGATGCCAAACTGTGTCCATTCCTTGAATTTCTGTGGTGTAGAAAAGATCCAGATAGATAAATACACTTGTAGCACGTTTGTAAATGATTAAACTTCTGATTTTACAAGAGACCTTCGATCAATCACAATCCACACAGGATTATCGTCACAGGCTAAAGGTGCGGAAGTCTCCAGCATCACAAAGGGGGCAAATTTTCAGGCAGCGCTGAGCAGAGGTTTGATGGATGAGGCCAGTGTGCTTTTTGGACAGTTTTGAGAGATATTTACAGGCAGTGAGGTTAAGATATCAAACACTGGAAATATTGGAAAGTCCGGTTGTTATTGATTGCACCATTGCTTGACTGTTTTCGAGTGCAGCCGGGGTTCTCTCATCTTTGGCTGGCTTTTCCCGTGCATCATCACCAAATTTGTTTTGGACTAAAGTTTGAATAAAAATTGTCCGCTTGTGGCAAGA
The DNA here is from genome assembly GCA_015108495.1 of Heterochromis multidens. Taxonomy (NCBI): domain Eukaryota; kingdom Metazoa; phylum Chordata; class Actinopteri; order Cichliformes; family Cichlidae; genus Heterochromis; species Heterochromis multidens. Next base: position 147,349 of record VUQS01029050.1, on the reverse strand, counting down.
AATTATAACAGGAATTTCCATCTCTTCCATTTTTTTCCAGAGAGATATATTACACAAAAAAAAAAAATCTGGTACTTGTTATTATTAACAGTTATGAATCCAGTATTCTTTGGGCTCTTAATAGGCTTCTGAACAGTTAAACACATCCTACAGTTTTAATATTCTTAAATAAATCTTACAGTGTAAAGGTAGCCTGTCCCTAATCTGACTTGTGCTCCTTCATCTCAGGTGGGGATGGACAAAGCCCTCAATCAGCTTTCTGTGCCATTAGGACAGTTACGTGAGGAGGTTATGGTACGTTTTTCTGAATAAATATACTTCAGGCTGTAATTACTTCCTGCCACTGAGTATTTAGCTCTGGTTGCTGTTTGTTGCAGAGTCTGCGGTCCTGTGTGAGCGAGGTGATACAGGCGATAGATAACCAGCTGTCGAAACAGGAGGACCTGCAGAAAAAAAAGGTTTGGCTCCTCTTTCTACAGTCAGACTTTATGCTTTGATCAAACTGCATTTTGTATTCATCTCTCTGTCATGTCCATAGCATGCTCAGTTATCTCCATTTCATTGTGACCATCAATCAGGTGTGTGTGATGAGGCTGATTCAGGTCGTACGCTCAGTGGAGAAGATTGAGAAAATCCTTCACTCACAGAACTCCAAGGAATCCAGCTCTCTGGAGATCAGTAGGTGGGGAGCTGACATGCTAATCCAATCAATCTGTGTATTACTTGGTAGATTGTTAAAGTTTAACTGAAATGACAACCCCAGAAGAAAACCCCAGAACAGATCCCAGACATAGAATTGTGTGTCTTTCTTTTTTTACAATGCAGCTTTCTAAGGTATATTTATGTTTTGTGCACTTAATCCAATTGGAGTGCTAATATAAAGCTTAACATAGGCAACAAAAGTGCTCAAGTACATCAGGAGTTAAGTTTTGTTGAGCTTGGTCCTTGTAGGGACATAATGCTGTGTTATACATACTATACATGCTATATATATATATATATATATATATATATATATATATACACACACACACACACACATACATAACGGCCTTTATTCTACTATGAGTGACTTTCTCTTTCTTTATGCACAGCCCCTTGTTAGCAGGACAGATACTGGAGAGGATTGCAACAGAGTTCAACCAGCTACAGTTCCACGCTGTACAGAGCAAAGGCATGCCCCTCCTGGACAAAGTCAGACCTGTAAGTATTAATTGGCCAATCACTTAGACGGCTGATAAATCAAGAGCAGCTCAGTTAGTCACTTAGTTTCAGACTGACTCCTCTTCTGTCAATCCATCATAATGATGTCACAAAGATAATCAGCTTCTGTTCAGTCCTTCTAATAAGTGTTAAGGGGACAGAAAGTACTTTCAAAAGATTTGAGCCTATTTGATGTCTTCTGCCAGCGTATTGCAGGGATCACGTCTATGCTGCAGCAATCTCTGGAGGGTCTGCTGATTGAGGGCCTGCAGACATCGAATGTGGACATGGTACGTCACTGCCTGAGGACTTATGCCACCATAGACAAGACTCGAGATGCTGAGGCCCTGGTAGGACAGGTGCTGGTCAAACCGTACATGGACCAGGTAAACATGCCACACATATTTCAGCTTTTTTTGGAGATATTTTGTAGATAAGATTATCTAAGAAGAATGGGAGTGTTATTAGTTTATACAAATATGGCAGAGAAAAGACAATTTTTAAACTAGATTTCAGTGAAATACTGTACAAGTGATACAAAAAATAATTTACTCTCCTGTCACCTTATTTCTTTAGGTGATAGTTGAAGAAGTGGTGAAGTCCAGTCCAAGTGGTCTCCAGATGATGTACTCTAGACTTTTGGAGTTTGTTCCTCACCATTGCAGACTGCTCAGAGAGGTGACTGGAGGAGCCATATCCAGGTAATTATTGCTATGGGCGTATTCATCCAAAGGACATTCACCTGTCACTTTTTAGCATATTAACCAGGCGGTGTGATTATCTTTACACAATTTTGGTAGTTAGTTATTTATGTTGTTTAACTCTGTGAAGTCATCATCCGGTTAGGGTTAGGGCTAGCCCTATGCTTGGGGATAAATAAAAGGACATTTTGGGAAAAATGTAAATACTTTAGGATTTGTGTCAGTTAGGATGTTTATATTTGTCCAGTGATTGCCAGAATTTGGCAATTAATATAGCTGATAGCTTCTCTGAGTAGTAGCTTTCAATAGTGACTACTGAATAAAGTTTCAAAGCATATTTTAAATGTACCCTTTATTCTCAGTGACAGAGCTGACATAGTACCAGGTTATGATTTCCTGGTAAACTCTGTGTGGCCAGAGATGATCAAAGGCATAGAGGAAAGGTTGGCCTACATCTTTAACCCTGGAAACCCCGACTTATTCTACGAGGTAAGGCTGAGGTGACATAGTTAGCCTGTGTATACATGTGTATGGTCACATAATTCAAGGTTTGATTGTATAATTTCTCTTTGTGTTTCCTGTCTTTTTATCATCTTTTCTAGCGTTACAGTGTAACTATGGAGTTTGTGCGGAGGTTTGAACGGCAGTGCAGCTCACAGGCCAGTGTAAAGAGACTGAGAGCACACCCCTCATATACAAGTTTCCAAAACAAATGGAACCTGCCTGTCTACTTTCAGTTACGGTGGGTATTACTGTAATACACTTTATGCATTACATAAACACCCTACGTCTCTTTCCACAGGGAATTTTTTTTTTTGTCATTTTATAAACTGCAGCCTTCATCGTTCAGTCATGTTTATAGTGTTACTTTAAGATTGTATACTGTATGCTCGTTACTATATGGTGAAAATCCAAAAACTTTTTAGGGAATTGCTTGAAATTTTTGCTAATATTTTAATGTTAGATAAAAATCACATCCAACTTTCAGTTATATATTTTTCTCATGATGTGGATAATATGTGTGTTTTGTTTAACATTAAAGATGTGCACAGCATGTACTTTAAAAAAAAAAAAAAAAAGACAGGTTTTGCTATGAAAACTCAAGAGAAGAGTTTAGATTAAAATACCACCCTGTCAGCATTTTTAGGGACAAGTTGGAAAATGCTCAAAAACTTGAACAAAGCCCATTTTTCTAAGACTCTGAAAACTTGCTTATGGCTATGAGTTTTAATGCAGGATGATGACAAGAAGCAAAATGGAAATTGAGGATATGTGTCAGCATATTACTAAACATAGCCCATAAACATGACGCTGGACCTCGGCTGAACGGTGATTGATCTGTGTGGAAAAGTAGAGAAGTTGTTTGTCAACCTCTTCCCACCCCCACAGACTCACACACTGTAAAGCACACAACACAAATACACACACAGATTCATCATCGCACATCAACACAAAGATTAGGGCTTGTGTCCTTATTTCACAATAGCAACCTCCACAGTTCAACTTTTCTGGAAAGTTAAACATTTCTGTTACACATGTTGTCTCATGCTATGAGCATGTACATAACAGAGCTGATGCAAGAAAGAACCTGATAACACATTGATTGTCTTCTCCTTTCCCTCTCTGTATGGCTAACCTTGTGTTTTCAGGTACAAGGAAATAGCAGGACGCCTAGAGAATGCCATAAGTGACAGATTAGTGGCAGCACCAGGTGGGAATTAATTTTTTTATTCTAATTTTTATCCTGTTCCTTATACTGTTCCTACAGTAACTGTCTGTATGTGTCTGTTCATGTTCAGCTGGCAGTGCGTTCCACTTGCAGGTATCTGAGGTGTTGTGGTCCTGTTTAGTGAGGTGTTGGTCAGACAATGTCTATCTGTCATCTCTGGCACATCGCTTCTGGAAGCTTACGCTGCAGCTGTACTCAAGATATGCCAAGTTTCTTGATGAGGTAAACTTAAAATATAGGAGTGATTATTTAGAAATCATTTAGGAGATTAAAAAAAAAAGCCAAAGAAGCAATATCCGAATTAAAAGCCAGTTGTTCTTACTTGTTCTTTATCTTGATTGGTGTCTTGTGCAGGTGCTGACTAAGACTCCGCCCCCTGAAGTGACTAAGGAGCCAACCAGGCCTCTGCCAAGCTCAGCTTCTTCCACATCCAGTCGAACATCATTGGAGGAGGGCGGCAGTGAAAGTGGGAGCCCTGCCTCCTTGTCCACCAAACAGCTGGTATACATTGCAGCGGACATCCAAAAGCTGCAGGCACAGGTGCACACAAACAAACTAAATACACTTAAATTATTTGAATGATCTATGCAGTTCCAACTTATTTACATATAGTATTTTACTGTTTAGACCTACAAGGCTAACCTTAACCTAAATGTGTAGTTTCTTAAAGTTTTTTCTTCTTTAGTTTCCTCTTTTTTCGACTCTCACAATTGGTTTGTCTTTCTTTTAGATCACAGAGTTGTCAGAGATGGTCAGACAGCGGTTAGAAGCCATTGGATTCAAAAACTTTTCTCTTGTGGAAGGTAAACTGTGCATACAGTGCAGATGGTAACCTACAGTTTAGATTCACTTCCTATGCAGTATTTTCTACCATTTCTTTAAATCAAATTTTTTGTGCATCTTTCCTGATGTTAACATAAGTCGACTCGTACTGTATGTGCATTAATGAGTGCTCTCCTCTATGTCAGATGCTCTAGCAGACTCCAAGGCCTGCCTGTCAAGCAGCATTCCCACTCTAAACACTAGGATGACCCAACATCTGACTGAACGCAGCTGTCGATTCCTGAAAAGTGCCTCAGAAGTTCCACGACTCTATCGCAGGACTAATAAAGTAAGGGAAGCTGCAACTATGCATACAAATGTGTTTCTCCAATATTTCCTCGTGGTATACTCTCACATATCATGTCTTGGAACCAAATGGGAGAACTATTGGTCTGATTTAGACATAATCGTGAGGGCTAATCCCTCAAACCTTTGTTTATGTAGGAAAGGCCGTAAATAAAGTTCAAAATTCTATCTTGGAAATGCACATTGCTTGGCACATTCTTAAGTGATTTATTGTGTATGAAGCACATTTGAGTTTCATAATGTAATGTAGTCACTGAGCATAAAGTTTCATTATTGATCTTGGAAGTTGCAGTTTGACCAAAGAAAAATCAAGATAAATTTACTGGATTTTTAAGTAATTTGACTTTGTGCCAATCTATCAAACATGCTCGTTACATTTGTTCCCCGACTTGCTCACTCATTCACTGGAGGCTTGTCTGCTTACTAATGGCTGCTAATCTTAGTTCATCACTGCTGTGCTGCTGAACTGTGCTTAGTTGCCTGCATCTGTAATAATTTTTTTTATTCTGATTAATCAGCCTTTTCTCTGGCAGTGATGACAAATTCCTTAATATTAGTGATTCATAATTGTAGAGTGAATATCAGAACAGTGATAGGACACTGATAAGTAATGAAAAAGGATATCTGTCAAGTATTTTTGTAGTTTTCATACATGTTGCACCTCTGACTGGTTGTTTGTGGTCAGATACGTGAGCCACTCTACTTGTAGCTGTATTGCAACACATCTCGCAATACACAAAGTGAGTGGTTCACAACAGGAGGGCAACAAAAAATTTAGTTGATATATTTTTTTTAATTTAGTCAAAGCAACATTAATATGCTTTATAGTAAGAAGTAGTTTGTAATGTCCTTAGATCATTTAATCCCCAGCATGAGCAAAATAACCATAAAAAAGAAACCTTACATGTAAGCAAAGGGGTTATCATATTTCTATATGTATCATACTTTGTACTTCCTCCCTGTGTAGGATATGCCGGTGCGTGCATCAGCGTACATGGACAACGCCTTACGCCCATTACATCAGTTACTGACTGACTCAACTGGGCTGGTCACCCCTCATACAGCACAAGAGTGGCTGCGAGTTGCACTGTCTGAGTGCACACAGAAGTAAGCATTATACACACCCACAACTAAAGCCAGATACAGTAATGGTGCTGATGACTTAAAAATATGGCCTGTGACGATGATGTAATATTGTGAGTTATCTCTTTAGTACAGAAAGAAAGTAGTTATTCCATATTTCTTTGTGAAAGTTGGATTGCTTATAACATATGTTTCCAACTTCAACCAGAAAAGTTAGTTTTTCTCTCGCTTGTTGTGTTCAGGTACTATGAGACCATCTCAGAGGTGCTGAGTTCAGTGAGAAAGATGGAAGAGAGTTTGAAACGCTTGAAACAAGCCAGGAAGGGTGCAACCGCGACTACAACAGCAGGAGCAAATGGCGGACCCACAGATGACGGCAAGATTCGTCTTCAGCTGGCACTGGATGTGGAATACCTGGGGGAACAGGTGGGTGCCATTTAATGAGTGTACAGTCACATGCAGACCATGTATGAGGACAAGTATTTGAACATGTGACAAACATTTTACATTGATCAGTCAAAAACATATCTACTGTAGCAAATGTTGTAGTTACAAAGTTCCATGAAGTTGTGTTACAAACTTGTGTCATAGCTTTATACTGATGTGTGTCTCAGATCCAGAAGATGGGTCTTCAGCCAACTGACATCTCCATGTTCTCCACTCTGATGGATCTTGTGAAAGAAGCCAGAGAACTTGCTGAACAGAACCAGTAAAACACTGACTCAGCAGTGACTGAAAACACTTTAATGTGCTGCACTCATCTTCACATTTCCTAGAGACTTGTGGATGACAAACACTTGTCTCAGTCATGGTCTGGTAACACTTGATGGTGATCAGACTTTCAGAATAATGGAAAGAATTAACACTACTGAAATGGTTTTCAGACATTTGTACCAAACCACAGTTTAATGCAGACTTTAGAACCAGGCTGTAAATTGTTGGCCGATACAGCATAGAAACTCCTGCTGGAACACCAGTGGTTCTGATATAGGCAATATGGATAAAAGGGACTGCATGGTACTATGATTATGAAATGTTTATGTAACTATTGTATTGTACATTCACTGGGCCAGAATGTTGCATAGCAAGAGCCTCAAATCTAAGTTACAAAGGGAGAATGTTGATTATAAAATGTTTGCATAGTTTTTGGTATTTGGTGATGGATTAATCTCAGATAAGTAAGTCTGTTAATGTGTTACATGTATGTGTTCAAATCAGAGTTGTATAATATGTTTAACATGAAGGTAATGAAGAACTTTGCATAGATTTTTTTTTTAACTCTGTGTGTTTTTATTACAAAGGCCATTAGCTAGCTAGTTTTTATATGTACCTTCATGGCCACTTTATTAGGTAGACCTGTTTAAGTGCTCATTCATGCAAATATTTAATCAGCCATTCAGTTGGGAGCAACCTGGTCTAGATGACCTACTGAAGTTCAAACCAAGCATCAACTGAGTAAGAAACTGCTGATCTACTGGGATTTTCCCACACAAACATTTGTAGGGTTTACAGAGAATGGTCCAAAAAAGAGAAAATATCCAGTTAGTGGCAGTTCTCTGGGTGAAAATGCCTTATTGATCCCAGAGGTCAGAGGAGAATGGCCGGGACTGCTTTGTGCTGATAGGAAGGCAACAGCAATTCAGATAACCACTAAGTTACAACCAAGGTATGCAGAAGAGCATCTCTGAGTGCACAACATGTTGAACCTTGAAACAGATGACCACCCTAGGTGCCACTCCTGTCAGTTAAAAACAGGAAGCTGAGGCTACAATTCACATAGACTCAACAAAACTGGACAATACAAGATTGGAAAAACATTCCCTGGTCTGATGAGTCTCAATTTCTGCTGCAACATTCAGATGATAGGGTCAGAATTTGGCACAAACAACATGAAAGCATACATCCATCCTTCCTTGTATTAAGGGTTCAGGCTGGTGGTGGTGTAATGGTGTGGGGGATATTTTGTTGACATGCTTTGAGCCCTTAGTACCAACTGAGCATCATTTAAATGCCATAGCCTACCTGAGTGTTGTTGCTGATCATGTCCATCCCTTTATGACCACAGTGAACCCATGTTCTGATGGCTGATTCCAGCAGGATCACACACCATGTAACAAAGATTAAATCATCTCAAACTGGTTTGTTGAACATGAAGATGTGCACTTTACTCAAATGGCCTCCACAGTCACCAGATCTCAATCAATCAATCTCAATAAAGCACCTTTGAATGGTGGAACAGGAGATTCACATCATGGATGTGCAGCAGACAAATCTGTACCAGCTGAGTGATGCTATCAAGAGGAGTATTTCCATGGTCTGTAGCACCTGATAGCACCTCATTGAATCTATGCCATGAAGAATTAAGGCAGTTCTGAAAGCAAAAAGGGGGTCCAACCCAGTGCTAGCATGGTGTAACAAATGAAGTGTCCAGTGAGTGGATATGAGTCGGTTATTTCACTGCATACATATTTATCCTCAGGACTACCAATAAAGCTGCAGCTTCAGGGACCCCAGGAAACCACTGCCACCATTAAAAAAAAAATGCTGATATGCATGTGCATATTTCTAAATTATTTCACTCATTAACTAATGCATGTGTTTTCTAAAATATTTATGGGTAAGCTGTAATAAACAGTAAATATTGCTAGTACAGTGACCACATTTTCAATCAGCCATCATAACATCTTAGTTACAGATCTGCTGGTTTCTACATTGAAATAGTTTTGTGGATTATTATCAGTAGATTACTTCAGTTAGGGATTGGCTGCTTCTGTAATTGGTTTTGTATGAAATGTGTAATCTGTTCATTACTCTTAGTTACAAAGTTGTAATGGTGGTAAAAGAGACTTATTCCTAATACAATATTCATGTTATGCACGGAATATATAAGAATAATTATGAAACACAAGACTTTAGAAACCGAATGAGAATGTTAGTTTGTGATTTTTCAGAGAAACTGAAACTTTATCCTTTGACTAGCTTTGATGATTCCCAAAGTTATGATCTAAATTATTCTGTCTTTCCAAAGTATTCATGCTGTCAAGAAGGCTTCATTTTCCCGACCTGCTTTGATGATCACTATTTAAGTGTACAAGTCTCATATGAAAAATTGAAATGCTGACTGAAAACAGTTGCACTTTGTTTGTATTTGGAAACATATGTTTTATTTCAGCAATAACAAATCATAACAAAACAAAAATAGACTCTTAGTTACAATATACAACATGCTAGTAGTTCATAGATAGTCATGGTTACTGTACCTACTGTACTCTGCTGAAAAAATACTGTACAGAACTCTGCTATAATAAATTTTACAGAAAAAAAACTAATTAGGATTTTAACATTATGCTTGAAAACAACTTAAAGTAACATGTTTTCATAAATACTGCAAATACTGTTAAATATTGTTAAATCCTTATTCAGTGAGGGTGTACTTAATTATTTTATATGAGAATTATTTTAGAAGGAAAACAAATCTATGATTTAAACAGAATGTCTGCAGCATGACAGATTTCCTGCAGAAATGAAAGCTGTAGATGATAAAGTACATTGTAAAGAAATAGGCCTGGTATGTGGGAAATTTTTCATGTCAGGGGGGTTTGTTCATTTTAAGCACTATACATCATTAGAGTGTAGGATTTATGATCTTGCCCAGCACAAGGATGGCGTTAGAATTTCCTTCTATAACAGAAAAGAAGAAAGGCCTGTTAATGGACAGCTTCAGAGGGACACCCTCTTCCTGTGTCTTGTCCTGAGGTTCTGCTCCTTCCTCTGACATCTCAAACAGCACTTTGTTGATAGCCTAAGAGGAGACAAGAAGATCTATTAATACACGGTGAGTGATTTTTAAATTATGACAAGCTGACCACTCTGGCTAACCTTATCTATGGTGAAAGGTTTGATGTTGCTGAGTTGGCTGAACTCCGCTTGGGAGCCCAGCAGTTTGGCCTCGATTTCGGGATTCATGGTAGTCAGCAGGTCACGCAAATCCATCACAGAGGACATGGAGAACTTGGGGAGTGACAACTCCAGGAGACTGGAAGAGGGAGACAGAATTTATAATGAGGGTTTTTTGAACTATAATAGTATTGTACCTGACTCTAAAATTCCATAGCTTTATTTGCTATTTTGATCTTTTGAGTTGAAAACAGTATATAAGGCACTAAATTTCTGAGTTTACAAAGATATTCTGAACTGACAAGAACAGTTTGAGGTCAAAGGTTGTTCTAGGTCTAGTATTTTAATAAAATTAACAGTCACCCTTCTTGAAGGTTTTGGTGCCAGTCAGATATGACGCTGGTGCGTAGCTTTGACTCTACATCACTGAGGTTAACCCCCTCATGAGGCAAGACCAACAACATGTAGGACCGTTTGCTCAGAGACAGCTTCACAATGGTGCACCGCCGCACCTTCAAAATAACAGAAAAAAAATATTAGAGTCAAGTCATTAAGATTTTAATACGCTAAATCTACCACCTTATTATTAAACTTTGTTTCTCAGATATGTACAAAGATTTACCTTATCACTGAAGTAGTGGTGCTGACCCGTGTGGGTCATCAGTGGAGCCAATACTGTGGTTGTTTCATCCACATAAAATTCCTGCAAGGAAGTCTTTTCTGGTTGGAAAGCTTTCTTCCAGTTTCCTAAACAGGCAAAACCAAAGAACACAGATTCTAATTTTCTACATACAATAAAGCTCTTTTTATTGTGAGAGATTTAAGGCAACAGTCTGAGGAAAGAAAATGCTCTATGATGGCATGGCAGTGAAATAGCAGGGTGAACAGGCTGTGACTGGGGCTCTGCATGGACCCCTTACCTCACTGATATCTCTGTATGGGACAATCGGCATTTTATTTGTGGAGTTTAGCATCTGGGTCCATGGGCAAGGTCACATAAAAGTGTGTGTATGAATGGTACTTTCAGACTATATGGTAATTATATTCAGAATTAATGGCAGATAGTACAGATCTGCAACATGTTATATATTCATTGATTAGTGCCATACATTGAGAAGCTGGTTTAGCCTACACATCTCAATCTGTGTATTTTGTATAACAGAGACAGACCTTGGAAGATGAAGGAGGTGATGAACAGAAGGCTACTGGTGGTGTTCAGATCTGTGAAGATTTTCTTCACCTTCCCATCTGATGTCGTCTCCATAAAGCTGTTGACCAGCTGCTCTGCCGCCTGAGGTTTGGAGAAGTCCACACCTCGGATAAACGATGTGTCTGAGAAGTCCTGTGTACCTTGAATAAAGTCCTCGGACAGCTGTGCATCCTGGCGAGTGAAGGCCCAGACCTGGGTAGTGATTTCGTCTTTGGGTCCATCGTCCACAAGAGAATTAATGTCCTGCAGGGTCTTAAGAACTTTGTGTCCGTTCGTTAAGGACACACAATCCTCTCCATCAGTATCCCTACTCAGGCCTAGTAGAAGCTGGAAAGAAAGAAGTGAATTGAGATTTTTTACTTCTTTGTAGAGTGAAAGTACAAGACATAATCAGATAATCAGATGGATGGTCAGAAACATAGCCTAGGATCAGCAGTTTTTACTTCTATAGTGACATCAAAAGTAAATAAATACCTGGAATGAGCCTGCTGTCTTCCTGGAGGCTCCCAGGTAGAAGGTGACAAGGGATCCAAAGGTGCTGACTGGAGAGAGGAGAGTGTTAGTGCTGTGCTGCTTACTGCTGAGAGCCTGGTACATCCTCAGGCCCAGAGCATTTAACAGCTCTGCCAGAACCGCTGTCCTCTCCGTGATGTTTTGCCTCTGTACTTCCACTTTTGATGGATCCCGGTGGTCCGGTGTCAAGACTTCATTGTCAAGGGGGGCCACAGGAAGTGTCTCCAGAGGCTTAACTGTGGGGGCCTGCAGGGTTTCACAGCTGACATGCTCAGCAAAAAGATAGAAGGGGTGAACGTAGACACGGTTGGCTTGGCTTCCTGAGAGGCAGCAGTTTAGTAGGACCAGAAGAGGTGACCACAGTTTCTGCATTTTTCCTTTGGTTGGAAGTTACCCTAAAATGGTTCTCTCTGTTGGGGGGGGCAGATATTTTTAGTTCAAGCTCAATCATCTCGAGTACAACAGCCTATTATCTGTATCAGCCTGGCTTGGAGAGTACTGAGTTTTAAATCTTCTTTGAATGTTACATGAATTTGTGGATGGCTTTCATCACAAATCAGGCTGAATCTGGTTTTCAGCCTATATATGACTGGCTGGCAGGAACACTGGACGTAGAACCTGCATGTCAAAGATTGATTGAAGCAGACATTACCCTCAGCAACAGAGGTCGCATAGATAATGAAGACTCATTTATATATATGTGTGTGTGTGTGTGTGTGTGTGTGTGTGTGTGTGTGTGTGTGTGTGTGTGTGTGTGTGTGTGTGTGTGTGTGTGTGTGTGTGTGTTTTTGTGTGTGTGTGTGTGTGTTTGTGTGTGTGTGTGTGTGTGTTTGTGTGTGTGTGTGTGTGTGTGTGTGTGTGTGTGTGTGTGTGTGTGTGTGTGTTTGTGTTTATTTGCACTGACCCAAATAAGATGGGAAACTTTGGATTCCATAAAATTAGTCTTGAAATGGGAGGCACAAACTAAGTGTGCTTAAACAAATTTACTTGTTCGAGTTGTTGTTACAGTTTTGTATTTTTGTTATGACAACTGTATAACACCCCCCCCCCCATACACACACACACACACACACACACACACACACACACACATAGAAACACATATATAGAATCAATTAATCAATAGAAGTGCAAAACAAACTTTCACAGCTGCATTAAATTTATAATTAGAAAAAATATATGGACACTTTTTGAGAATATCTGAGATTTTTTTTTTTCCTGTGGTTTATTTTACAGCACATAGTTATATAAATTCAAGAGACAGTTTTCAGCAATACTTTGAAGGATTAGTCTACAAGGCTGTGAAGCAGAGTAACTTTGGTAAGTGCTCTCCTGTGAAAAAATAGGAGTTTATTCTTTGACTTGAACATGCATAAGTGTGGACTGATGAACTCTTAGAGGGGGTGAGCAAACACTAGATTTTCATCTATTAGGACATGTACCACAGGACATGGCCTTGGTCCCTGATCAATAAAACCAGTGCACTCAATGTTCCTGTATACAACCTATTGTGTACCCGCTGAGTCGATTACAGAGGTGAAAAAAAAGAGGCTACTTTATGATGACTTATGTGTTTTGTGAGGCTCCAGAACTGTGAATAGATTTCTTTACATTATGTGTTTCATAAAATCTCTTTCTGTATATAGAAACTTTGCAGAAATTAATGAACTACTTAAGTAGATAAGCTTCAATTTAGATGTAATTACAAATGAAACAGTTGTGAAACATAAAAAGCTTCTAAGGCTTTCTTGTTGACCTTTAAAAAAAATGAAAACATTCTTGCTTTTCAACACATTCAATTTTCAATTCAATTCAGCACAGGACTCTGAAAAAAATCTCTCCTCATCTTTAACAGTTCAAACTACCAAACAATCAAAAAGCAATTACTGAGATAAAGAAAAAAATGCTCTTACCGGATGGATCTGCTGTTGCTGCTGAATGAGGTGCTGAGTGAAGTCCTGACTCCTCTGCACCCTTACTTTAACCCAGCGGGCCAGCTGTGTGCTCCCACTCTGGTTACTGATTAACCGAAGTATCATTGAGTCAGTCAGGGCCTCTTCTGTCATGACTCACATTCTGCTTTGTACAGACAGAACTTAAGCTGTAGATAAATAGGTCTGACTGGGAGACCACCCAGTGCCCCTCTATATGATGACTTTAGCAGAATGGGGTGAAAAGGAGAGCTCAATTGGTGGGAAGCAGAGGGACAACCAGTCTTGTTTCTGTTTGCCAGCTTTCTGGGGTGATTCACTGAAAAGTCACCATATTGCACATATATTTATTTTTAAGGGTAGGGGAAACTGTGTTCTTTATTGATTACGTATGTTCTTTGTATTTTTGCTCAACCTGGGGGTCAAAGAAGAGTCAAGTAAACAAGTCTCAAATTATTATTAAACCCTGAGATTTTCTTGTTTTTTCTTTTCATTTTACTATTATTTTCCTGTGCTACTAATCTTACAAAGGTTTCATCTCATGTTCACTTTCTCTCAGATTTATTTTTCAGATCTGGACGGGTCATATTACTCACATTATTCATTCTATGTTGTTGCACATTTCCTGTTCCTGTACTTTTATAATAACGCTTACTAAGCCACATTAACTGAGAGAATACTAACTCTGCAGACATCTCAGTAACATCTTAATGAGTCTTGAAGGTGTTACTAGTGGATTTAGAAGTATTAAAAACCCCACCTGTTCTGGGAAAAGAGCAAACACTTTTCAATTGTTCAAACAGTTCTTTATGAGCCAAAGTTTATCATATTTTTTTACATTAAAATTAGTGCAGAAAATCCGTCACACTCACACCTGATTCAACAGGACAGGGTACACTAGATCATCAGATCAAGTACATTTTACATTCCTGCTTTTATCTTTAACAAACACTGTCATGGGAATAATAACTGATAAGGGGCAGAGAAATTTTGTTTTACCTTTCACTTTATGTAAGGCTGATAGTGAAAAGGATTGTTGTTTCATCTGTTATTATTGTTAAACTAATACAAAATTGAATGTGTCTTTTCTAGTCTCTTATTGATTTATTTGGATTTCTGTTTAGTTTTCTAATAAATGCCCAAAGATTCAAGAATCTGGTTTCAAAAAGGGTTTTTTCCCAGTTTATAACTAACAGTCATAAGATTATTTAGAACTTACAAAGGTTTAAGATTCTTTTATGGATTTTGAACCTATAATTGTCCTATAAAATATGAATTCAATTGAATTAATTTTGATTTCTATAGCGCCAATTCACAACAAGTGTCTCCTCAAGGTGCTTTGTACTGTAAGGTAAAGACCCTACAATATTAGAAAGAAACTCCAACATCAGACAAAAGCTCACTTTTAACAGGAAGAAGCCTCCAGCAGAACCAGACTCAGGGAGGGGCAGCCATCTGCTGCGACCAGTTGGGGGTGAGGGGAAAGAGAAGAGACCAGAGGGAGACAGGACAAAAGAAACACTATAGGAGAAAGAGCCAGAGTTAAATAATTACTAATGATTAAATGCAATAGTGGTATATAAACACATGAAGAGTGGAAAGAAGGGAGTGGAGAAGAAATGCTCTGTGCATCATGGGAGGAACCCCAGCAGACTAAGCTTATTTCGGCATAACTAAAGTATGATTCAGGTTCACCTGAACCAGCCCTAACTATAAGCTTTATCATAAAGGAAAAGTTTTAGTCTAATCTTAAAATTAGTGAGAGTGTATGTTTCCAAATCCAAACAGAAAGTTGGTTCCACAGCCGAGGGGCCTGAAAGCTGAAGGCTCTGCCTCCCATTCTATATGTAGAAACTCTAGGAACCACAAGTAAGCCAGCAGTCTGAGAGCGAAGTGCCCTGTTAGGATAATATGATAATAAGATAAGATGGGGCCTGATCATTCAAGACTTTGTATGTGAAGAGAAGGATTTTAAATTCAATTCTGGATTTAACAGGGAGGCATATGATCTCTCTTTCTAGTCCCTGTCAGTGCTCTTGCTGCAGCGTTTTGGATTAACTGGAGGGTTTTTAGGGAACTTTTGGAACAACCTGATAATAATGAATGACAATAGTCCAGCCAAGAAATAATGAATCCATTAACTAGTCTTTCAGCATCACTCTGAGACAGGATGTTTCTAATTTTAAAGATATTGGCAAGATGAAAGAAAGCAGTTCTATATATTTGTTTAATTTGCGCGTTGAACGACATATCCTGATCAAAATTTCTCAAAACATGTGTTTAACAATGATAAATTGTCCAGTATTCCTATCTTATGGAAAAAAAACTATAAATTGACAAAAAAAGAGAAGATTATTTCATCAACCACCCCAGTGGTTTTCAGTTTAGACAGCAGAGGTGCAATTCAGCTTCTGCTATACAGCTTTTAGCACAGCTTTTGTGCAAAGAAACCTATATCAAATTTTGTATACAGTATATATACATACATTAACTGTATATAGTCTATGTCACATGTGTGATATATATTTCTAGATATATGCTTTTTTATGTGAATCTTCAAATGCATTTTTTAGCTTTAATCTCTTATGCCCTACTTGAAATTCTCATTTTAAAGTGAAAAAAAAAATCTCCATCAAAAGGATTGGCTCTATGGCTAAGAGACACTTACATTTTGAAATGAAATATGAGTCTTTATTCCTATCAACACTTAGGAGTGACATTCCAGAAAAATTCCAGCTAATACTGACAATTTCCTTCCTCTGAATCAAAACTGTAAAGTAACGGCCTTGTAACAATGATGCAGTAAACACTGATGTGATTGAAATTGTTCTAAAAAAATCTCCACAGAATAAGAAAACCTTCAAAAATAGCAGAGGGGCCTCCAGAATGAGCCGAAAGGCTTATAGACTTCGGTTTATTTGTATTTTTCATACCTATTTGTCCAACAGAGGCAACAGTATTCATGCTAGTCAGAGCTCAGCCACTTTACAGATCAGTGTATATATTTTATTATCAGCTATATTATCAAGTTCCCAAAAACCCTCATGTGTATCTTAAACAAATACATTAAAACATGTCCTGAAACTAGAGTGGACAATATTTGCACACTGTTTATTATAGTTAACCAAGTGTGACTTTCTCATGCACAGGATTAATGGGTAATCTCATTTAACATTTGGTGATATCAGTGATTTTATAGGTGCTAAAACAAAGTCTCTGAGTCAGCTGCTGAGTATATAAGCTGTAATGTTCAGCACCTCTGGCAGATTGGAAGGCGAACAAATTCACCATGTGGACTCTCTTGTTCCTTAGCGGTGTGCTTATCACACATGGAGTGCAAGGTACTGTCCATTCTTTTCTTATTGTTATGTTTTTATCTTTGGATTTTCTAGCAGATTTGCAAAGTTTGTTTTAATTTAACTTTTTGGGATGTCAATGCTGTCACATTTGTACTCTGAAATATTTGTTATCTTTATGTCATAATCCATCAGGTGTGGAACGTGTCTACACAACTTGGTTTTGGGAAACGACACCAGATTATACAGGTACAAACAAAGATATAAAATAAATAATGTCACTGTAGTTTTATTTGCCTTACCCTGTCTATCTGAAGGGCTTGATACTGTTGCTTTCAAATAGCTGTAGGGTCAACAGTTTGTGTTAAATAACAGTCATTAACAAAGCAGATTATTAGAGAGATTATTAGGGTAAATTTTGTGCATTTGAATGTGTCGGTGAATGTGTGAAAGCCTGTCTCCAAATTTCATATCTTTGTGTTTATACTTTTTTTTAATCCATCCATTATTGATGCAACATGGGCAGAGCCACTAACACATTCACCAGGTAAATACTCTGTACTAAAACAAAAATAGGAAGTGTAATGTTAGCTCACGGTTCTGGGTCAATTTTTTATATAAATCTCTACATATGATACAGGCATATAAAGTTTATAAACAGGACTATAGGATATCCAATTAAAGGTTAGCAATTAAAATTTCATACGCTTTCGAACACTATAAAATGTTCGATTCACTGTCGCCATAAAATCAAAATACAGATTGCCTCTGTTTGTTTTAAATCTTTATAACACACTTTTAAAAAATTTATTGATCAGCATTAATTTTACTTGTAAAATTGCATAAAACTCATCAGTTTTCATCTTTCATTCATTGTTATTTTTCCATAAATTTTTTTTTTTTTTTTTTAATGTTTTTTTATGATTATGTGTTTGTTCAGACTGTGGTGGTTACCTGTATAGCAGCAGTGGTACTTTTCACAGCCCCAACTACCCAAACCAGTACCCAACCAATTCAGACTGCATATGGTACATCAGACCAGGCAGTGGAATTATTGAGCTGGAGCTGTTTGATGTAAAGTAAGCAAATGTTTTTCCTATGTAGAATGTGTGTGATCGCTCAGTGCTTTGGTTGTATTATGGTGGTTTTTAATTCAAAGTTGTGATCTGTTTTGTGTTTATAACAGCACTGAGTGTGGATATGATTATGTTTACGTCTATGATGGCTCCAGTACTGGAAGCACGCTTCTGGGGAAGACATGTGACACTGACAAAACTTTCAATTCCACCAGTTATTATTTGACTGTGCGCTTCAGGAGTGATAGTAGTATGAGCTACACAGGATTTCGTGCTTATTACAGAACTGTGTGTAAGTCACTTGTTTTATGATCACTTTATAAATAAACTGGAGTACTGTTTCTCCAGTTTATTTATGGATTTTAATATCAGTGAAAACAAAACAAGCAAAAAAACCCCAAAAATCATAACCCTGAGATTTTATTAATGGGAATTTTTGTCTATCCTTTATGAAGCTAGAACTTCCTGCATTAACAACTGTGGTTACCAGGTTGGATCCTGCTCTTGTTCTTCAAGCTGTGAATACAGAGGGGATTGTTGTCCAGACTATATATGTAAGCAATGCTGAAAAGTTACAAAGTGCACTTACTCAGGGCATGTATTTAAGTATAGTTTTGAGCAACCTGAGCTTTATTTGAGTATTGTATTTCCATTCCACCAGATTTACATATGATATAATGAAAAAAAAATTAATGGAAGAGGTATAGAAACTAAGTACACTGAATAATTTACAAATGAGAAAATATACAAGACGTATCCCAAATATGAAAGCAAATAATCAGAATATATTTTTCTTCTTCCTTGACCCACTATTCATTTTATGACACCTTTCAATTGTGACCCTTTACAGGAGGCCTGACCTTTAGATTGGCAAACCACTAAATCACACAAAAATATAAATAAAGTAGTAGAAACTAGATCTGCGAATCTAATCTCTTTATCACATAGATCACTGCACATCCACGTCAGTAACAGATACACCAGGAACAGGAGAAACAACAGGTAAATGAATAAAATTAAGTAAAGGTGCTATGTATTTTTATTTAAAGTAAGCTCGCTATAAAGTAAATGTTGTCTTCCAGATCATGTCTCATGTCTGTACAACTGTGGCATGCACCTGGGAAGCTGTTCCTGCAGTAGCTCTTGTGAATACCATGGCAACTGTTGTCATGACTACTACTGTAAGTATTTGGTCCTTCAAAGCTCAGCAGAAGAAGCCCCTGCTTGCTATGATCACAGTTTCTAATGAAAAGAATTTTGCCTGGCACTACAGGTGTGCTGTAACTACACCTGTACGAGTCTCACACTTACACACCCTCACAGTGTCGCCTATTAAACACTCACGTTTACTTAAAAACAAGAAAAAGAAGATGAAGATGTTTTAAAAATGAACTGTTTGATGTTTTGAAAACTGTTTGGTTTAAATCTGCGTGTTTCTTTCCTTTGTTTCAGCTTACTGCTCAGCCACAACAGATGTAGTCACAGGTAAAAAGTCTGTATGAGGAAACATTTTTAAAGCAGCAGCTCCGTAAAATCCATCTCATAGATTTTTGAATGCTTTGCTAAGACTTTATCTTTCTCTGTTTTCAAGTTCAGCCATCATGTCGTTACAACTGTGACAGATACCTGGGAAGCTGTTCATGCAGCAGCTCTTGTCAATACTATGGTGACTGTTGCTATGACTACAACGGTAAGTGCCAAGTCTTATATATCAACAGTGTTAACAGTCTCTGCAGCCCTCTCTTGCAGGAGCAAATAGTCTGTCAAATTCCAGTGTAATGATTTGCTGAAAATGACACATGACATTGTGTCTTTGTGTTTAAAGGGACAATTTTTCTTTGGTTTCTAGTGGGATTTATACATCTAGATTGTTTTGGTTGCCCAGTTTTGGAGATGTGTCTGCTGTGTCTTGAATATAATGAAACTAGATGGCATTTCCATTGTCATGCGCAAAAAGCCAAATAAATAAATGAATACTGCAAAGAAATAATATAATAAAAAAAAAAAGGAAAAACCTACCACTCACTCACTTTCGCTAATCCGAGGCGAATCCAAGTAGAGTGTACCCAGAACACCTCCAAAGGGAGGCACCCAGGAGGCATCCTAACCAGATATCTGAAGCACCTCAACTGGCTCCTTTTGACATGCAGAAAAAAAAAATGTTCCTACATGAAACTGCTCACAACAAGGTTTGTGGATTATTTTTATTTATTTATTTATTTTTTTTTTTAGAGAAACCTGGTCATGATTTCTGGACACATTGCTGCTGAGTTTTTCTAAAATATTTTTAGTGCTTTAAGCACCACAAGGCAAGTAGTTCCATTATATACTGCACAGTGGACATCTCCAAAGCTGGGCAACTCAAACCAAACAATCTAGATACTACAGGCTGGAGGAAAATGTTTGTGTTTTGATTTTAAAGCTGTCCCGTTAAGACTGCAAAGCAACCAAAGATTTGTTATATTTACTGGGGATGGGGGATTTATATATTATGGATTATTAAAAAAAACATTAACTTTTTTCTTTCTGTCAAATAGATTACTGCTCATCAACCACTACATGGCCAGACATTACAGGTAAAAAATCCTTAATTCCATTTTTTTTTTTTTATCATAACGAATTTGATATTTAATCCTTGGCCTATAGTCTAATGTCCACCTGTGTTTTCTAGCTCAGCCCTCATGTCGATACAAATGCGGATGGGATATGGGAAGCTGCTCCTGCTCAAGCTCTTGTGAATACTATGGAAACTGCTGCAATGACTACTACTGTAAGTTTCAAGTCTGTGAAATCAAGAGCATTAACAGGTTCTGCATCTCTCTTTATGAAGGAATCAAATTCTAACAGTTGCTGTTTTGTCATGATGTTTGCTTCGAAAAGGAGATGAAACCAAAAACAAAAACATACTTCTTTGTCTTTTCTGTCATGTAGCATACTGCCAATGGACCACTCAAATATCCATTACAGGTATGAAAATCTTTTAACTAAGTGAATGTAAATGAATAAATAAATACAACCTCCCAACAATTATTTAAATGCTTTCTCACTCTCTTTTGTCACAGAACAGCCTTCATGTCGATACAACTGTGGCTGGAACCTGGGAAGCTGCTCCTGCTCGAGCTCTTGTGAATATTATGGAACCTGCTGTTATGATTACTACTGTAAGTGGCAAGTCTACCAAATTCATCAGTGCTCATATGAACACAGTGTTATAATATCTCTTTGTTGTAGAATAAGCAGAATGCAGCATGGTGGATCAGTGGTTTGCACTGTTGCCTCACAGCAATAACCCAGGTTCAAACCCAGAGTGGGCCCTGCAGGTTTTCTCCAGGAGCTCTGATTTCTCTTGGCATGGGGAAGAAAAAACATGTTAGGTTACTGATGCCTGTGTCAGCTCAACACACTCTTGCAAAAGAGTGTGTTGAGTTATTTACCTCTTGGCTAAATAAAGGTAAAAAAAAGAAAAAAAGGAAGAGGATAAAAAAAAAAAAAAAATCACATTATTCTATTTTCTCTGTCATGTAGCATACTGCCAAGGGATCACTGAAACGCCCGTTACAGGTATGAAAATCTCTCAACAGACTGAGAAAAAAATTAAACATACCAACAATTACTCAAACACCTTTTCACTCCCCACAGAACAGCCTTCATGCCGATACAACTGTGGCTGGAACATGGGAAGCTGCTCCTGCTCAAGTTCTTGTGAATATTATGGAAACTGCTGCTATGATTACTACTGTAAGTAAAGCTCCGAAGAGAAAGCCACTGCAAATGGTGACCACAGTTCCTGCCCAACAGTATATTGTATTGCTATAAAATCCACTATCCCAGTACTATTCAATAAAAAAAATAAATAAATAAAAAAGAACTCCAAAAAGAAAATAAATAATCATTCAAAATGTACTATTGGAAATCTTCACCAGACCGTGACATCAGTGAAATGAGAAAATTGCTGACAGTATGTAACTTATTTTAATGTTACACATTTTCAGACACTTGTCATAGGAGACATTCAAAGAAAGGTGTAGACATAAAAAGTGACAGACACAGAAATAGCAGCCCGTCACCGCTTAAAGTGGGTGTGAATGATGGACCGTCTGTTTTGGAAAATTATGCAAACAGATGGACATCCGTAGTTTTAAACAGGAGGCGTTCTATGACAAACAGATGTCAAAAAACGGTTTTCCTCAGTTAGGTATTTGCAATGTCATCCTTACTGGTGCACTGCTGGCTAAAAGGATAAGACTATGGACAGGAGGATTTTTTTTTTTCCAGTAACAGAATGAACAGGTGTATCAGAAAACTTTTTTATACATAAAGGAAACTGTAATTATTTTGTTCTCCTCTCCTAGCTTACTGCCAGTCCACTGCTGAACCTACCACAGGTATGAAAACCTCAAGGGCCTCAAATAAAACCAGACATTTTTAATGCCTCTGGCAAGAAAGCTTACTGAAATGACTTCCGTGTCCCTCAGCTCAACCCTCATGTCGTTACAACTGTGGCATTTACATGGGAAGCTGTTCCTGCTCAAGCTCGTGTGAATACTATGGCAACTGTTGTTATGACTACTACTGTGGGTATCCTGTCACGCAAAGTCAACATACATTAATCACAGCAGAGTAACTAAAAGTAACTAAAACCTTCATTTCTGCCTTTTAACAGCCTACTGCTTGGTGACAACTGAGGATCCGACCACAGGTAGGGTCCTCAGTGTGCAGAATTAGTCTGGAACAGTTTTGTTCATTGCAGTGACACTTGTCATCTTATCCACATTCACCAGGGTCATGTGGAGGCAATCTGTTTGGCTCCGGCAGCTTCTCCAGCCCTAACTATCCCAGCTATTATTACGACAATGCCTACTGCATCTGGCAGCTAAGAGCTGCATACGACCAAAGAATCTTCCTGCAATTCACATACCTGCAGTAAGTAAATAGAAAAGTGAGCAGCATCATTATGTGAAGTACAGATGGAGCAATTATGTGAAGATAGAAGTTACATAGACCTTTTATAAAGAAGTACAGATTTGCAATTATGTTTCAACTTTTGCTTTGGTAAGTCAACAATCATAATAACTTATGGCTTTTATCATGTTTTTAAAAAAACAGACTGGAGAACTGCTGCTCCTGCGACTACATTGCAGTCTACGATGGGCCATATGTTAATTCACCATATTTGGGCAAAGTGTGCAACGACAGTCTGAGCTCTTTCTTCTCCACTTCCAACTACATGACTGTGGTCTTCCAGACTGATGGTTCTGTGGTTGGTCGAGGGTTCAGTGCTGAGTTCGTGAGCTCTTTGACACCAAGCTCAGGTACGCTTACTAAGAAGTAAACGTTAAGCTATTTCGCCCTGTGTTTCTTTGATTACATCTTTTTTTCTCTTTTGATTCTTGAATTAAACTTTTACTATAGTGGACATGTATATCTGTACAATTTTCATATGTATAGTGGCTTTCCCTTCTGGACAGAATAGATGTCTGTTTGACTTTTCTTGCAATCAATCCAATAGTTATAACAATAATTCAGTAAGGACCAAAATGAGGGACTGACTAACCTTACACCTTCATCCTAGAAGTAATTCAAACTGCTGTAATGATCTCGTTAACACCATGTTATGTCAGGTCGAGTGGATTGCTCCTCAGACAGCATGAACATCGTGATTGAGAGGTCTTACCTGAACTCTGTGGGCTATGATGGTCACAGTCTGTACTTGAATGATCCACAGTGCAGACCACAGATTTCCTCTTACCATGTAGTCTTCAGTTTCCCCCTCAACACTTGTGGCAACATAAGACAGGTAAGAACCCCAAAACCTTCTTAAAAAATACATTAACAATATACAGTATTTTCTAATATTTCTCCCACAAATGATCTTCTTCCATGAACAGTCTGACAAGGGCAGAATTGTGTACACCAACAGTATTCGTGCCTACGCCTCCAACTATGGCGAGATCACACGCCAGTCTAACTTTAAGCTAAATGTCAACTGCCGAATGGAGCAAGACTCAGTATCTCAGATTTTGTATGTTGTCCAAGAACTACAAAACACCACCATAACAGGCACAGGCAGATACAACACCAGCATGGCTTTCTACACATCCAGCAACTTCTACTATCAGGTGTGTGTTTGGGTAGTAAAGGTTTGACTATAGAGAAAATTCCTATTGTTAACATGTGTTGCCAATATTTTGCTTTCACACTCAGGTGACTGACTTTCCCTATGAGGTAACACTCAACCAGAACTTGTATGTTGAAGTGGACATGAGGAGAGGTGACAGCAGTCTGATCCTCTTTATCGATACCTGCGTGGCCTCACCATCACCCTTTGATTTCCAGTCAAGGCCTTACTACTTGGTTCGCAATGGGTAAGGTAATGTGTGCCTTGCTTATTAGCCCCCCACTGATCAGATTAAATAACTAACTGCACTAGCTTTTTGTTTACATTGTGCACAATAAGAACAAGGGGGTTCCTGTTGAGAATGTTGAAACTTCCAGTGAAAAAAAACTAAATATTAAGTAAAATAACTGAATAAGCACTAGAACTTTGTAAAATATTGAGATATCTGTAACTTGTATTTTCCAGTAAAAATTTTTTTCGGTTTTAATCCTCAGGTGTCCAATAGATAACACCTACTATGCCTACACTACTGGCACCCGCCCATATGCCCGTTTTACATTTAAGGCCTTCCAGTTCTTGCGAGCCACAGACCACGTGTACCTCCAGTGTAAGGTCCTGATATGCCCAGCCTCCGACTACAACTCCCGCTGCCACCGTGGCTGCAACAAGCGAATGGCCAGAGACGTGGGATCAGAACATGAGAGTGAGACTCTGGTTGTGGGTCCCATTCGGCTCAAAGGTCAGTATGCATTTGTACTTCATTTTGAATCTTTATGCTAGAAAAAAGAAAAGTGATCAGATATCTTACTTTTCTTTTTGCTAGACTCTGAGAAAAAGGAAGACGGGACTGATGAGCAGAAAGAGACTTAACTCCGCTCTTCTTCCACTCCCTCCTCCCCATGTCTTCACTCTAACACTGAATAATACTCACCATTTCCTTTTTTCCTTTTCTTGCATTACATGAATAAAAGCATCATCCAAAGACAATCTGTGTTTTTGTACTTCATCATGTCAACCGTAACATCCCATAATAACATGACTGCGGTTCATTTTTGTTCTTGAAGACAAAACAGATGGAAAAAAGACAAGCAAAGACATACCACAACTCCGTTAGAAAACACTTTACTTATAAATTAGTTAGATTAATCCATCTCACAATGACTCACCATCCCAGAGGGATGTCACCGCCAGAAGGCTTAAACATTCACGATTACCTATGAACCTACGACACAATGAGAGAACATAAGGCAGTCATTACTGGATGCCCCCATTACTGGTAAGTAAGGTAACAAGGAGGTGGTCCTAAAAACAGATAACTATGTTCTTCACACATGTTGCTAAGCAACAGACAACAGTACCCAAGACACAGGACAATCTTGCTAAAGGAGCAGTCTTAACTGCGGCACGGTTTTGCTTGACACTGAACATCTATCCAACCATTCAGAATACAATACTCAGTAAATATTCAGAAAATCACTGGGTTCAATATGATGAATTGGAAATCTCAGTGTGTGTCATCACAGAGGCTAAAATGTGGCAACCCAGTGCTACGTGGCCATTCTGAATGTGTTCACATGAGACACAAGACTTTGTGATCCTGTCCTAAACATGGAGATACTGGATATTAAAGTGACTTCATACAATATCGAAAGGTCAGAAAGTGACATGATGCAATTGAAAGGGTACACACAACCCTTTTAACAAAGTGAGTGAAGCTACTATGAGAGAATTCAAGAAAGGGCACTGTATGGAGGAACTCTAAACAACACAACTTCAAAAATGGTCTAGTTTGACAACTTAGCTGGCTTACCAAAAACCACTGATACACAGTTTGACCAGGTTTTACTGTCAATGCCATTTTTACAGTACAGCTGGCACTGATTCTTAAGTTTGTTAGCAGCATTCATGTAGCAGAGTTTTGGCAAACAAAAAAAAAAACAAAAAACAAAAACAAACAAAAACAAATCATGGCTACCATAGAAAACTACAATGGCCAAAATGTTTTTCCTAAGGTTCTGGGTCTGTTGGTTGTAGTAAGAAGAGACTAGTGTAATAATATCTATTCATCTTCAAAGTAACAGTCCTTTCTATCTTGGACACTCAAGAAAGTGACTATGTCAGGCACTGCAAAGAAATTGTAATAATGCACCAAGCACTGAAATAATTTCAACAAGGCGGCTTAAGTAAGATACCTCAAGGCCAACAGTTTCACTCCTGAGTTAGTAATATTAGAGCAATACTAGGTTAAAGCTCCAGGAGTACTGAGAATTTATTTGTGTGGAGTTTCTTTTTTACTACTTTGTATTTTTCTAAAGGGGCACGCTGTTAATGCCAGTTTAATATTCTAGTAGACGCTCCCTCCTTCACTCTCTTGGCAATCGAGCTAAAGTTATGTGACACTGTGTTTACGGAGATTTCAGTCAATAAAAACATTGCATTAGGAAACTGAACGTGTGTCTGCCCTTAGCAGTGATTTGTCCATGTTTCAGCTGTTCCATTCCCAAATGTCTATAAGAAACATTATACAATTTTCTAAGATCATTTGCAAGAAATTGTTAGATTGCTGAATGAATACCTTTAACTTGTAGAAAAAATCTGATCTGTTTGCCAATGGGGGAAGGTCCAAAATATGAACAGCAATCCATTTTTGAGCAAGGCTTTTTTTTTTTTTTTTTTTTTTTTTTAAAAAAACCCAAAAAAAAAAAATATAAAAAAAATTTGGTTAATTT